>JANTCA010004867.1:0-10020 GCA_024741275.1 Chironex yamaguchii
TCCCACTTAGTGCAGCTATTGTGGTAATGCCCACTCTTGACAATTATATATAAAGCACTGTGTCTGTTGAGGTATTATATATATAGATATAGATATATATAAATATAAACAGTCATAAGCCCAATCACACTAAGTGTATAAAGATTTATATTTACTCAAAAAAATACACTCTTCATTTAAAACGTTTTGACATTAGTCTTCATACGTTACTGACGAAGACTAATGTGTGTGTATGTATGTGTGTGTGTGTGTGTGTGTGTGTGTGTGTGTGTGTGTAAATACATATAGGAATTTTCTACCTATCTGTCTATCTATCTATCTATCTATCTATCTATCTGTCTGTCTGTCTGTCTATCTATGTCGAGATACTGCATATATCTGACACTGGTGCATGTTTAAGCCGAAACAAAGAAAACATTAATGAATTTCCCATTACCCACCGTTATATATGTGTTATATACCTTTAAGCATTCCTCATTACCAGAGTCTAGTTTCCGGATAAAAGTAATAAAAAATTGCCGGAGATATGCTATGCAAAATCTTTAAAAAAGCGCACAATACGTTATCTGCCTCTATACACTTCATTAGAGCAGTCATTACTGGTGTTTTCTTGCAGTGACATGTGGACTGCCCATCTTGATCAATTTCAGTCACGCAATGCTTGTAGCCGCTGGATGTAAATATGGAAGTTTGTGAATTTCAAGATCACAATACACAGCATGTAAAGTGGTCAAGGTATCAAATTATGGGTAATGAATTTATCCGAAGTTTGATCATGTCGACCTTTCCAGATGTGCTTTCACATCACGTTGGTCATTTTGCAGCAGTTTAGGCGTCAATTTTCCACCTTGTTTAATTCAGTGTTATAATTAAGTCGATGGAAAAATCATCGTCTAAATCCAACTCGTGTTAAACTTGACTCAAGTTTATTATGTACTGTTAGGTGTTAGGTTGTCTAACACAAAAACAACTTGGCTTTAGACGATGGATTTATGTCGAGTCAAATTTAACTGCTTGAGGTCTTGGTGCGTTAAATAGAAAGAAGTGATTTTGAGATAGAATGTGTGAATCCTGAAGGATATTCTGTACAATATAATTGTACACTGCCAAAAGATCTTGGCTCTTACATAATTTTTTTAAATTGAAACTCAACAACGATATTTAAATAGTAGGCTTTCCCAGGGCGTCTCGCGTCAAGTTGTAATTTTGCCCTTAATTTTGCACTTACACGTTTGAGAGTAAAACCAGAAGTTATAGGCCAATTATTCTTTACAGCCACCACAAAAGACAACCGTTTCTATCCATGTCATGCCTGTTTTCCGACCAACGCGTACCAACCGTGTACAAGTTGGCATTTCTTGCTATAATCAACTCATACTTTCTACTGGCATCATCAAAAGTTAAATGGCATCATTAAATGTTAAATGGCATCATACTTACGTCTGACAAGTATCTTTCCTTTAGTTAAGATGTTAGACTGTGTTGACATCGGGACTGATTGGAACTCGATTTTTAATCTATAAAGAAAAACATAACATTTTTTGAATATAAACTGCGTTTCAATCCGGCTTTCAGTACGCTGTTTGAATTAGACAAACATTAAGAATACGAAAATGTGTTATACAATACAACCAGATTGTGTAATATAGGTTAGTGACAGGGACTTTGTCAAGAGCAGGATTTTTTAGGAACTAAATCGAGCCCCATATTTGTGCAATGGTCTATCTTCCCCCCGATTATTGCGAACCCCTAAAAATCAGCCAAAATGTATATGCTTAAACGCTCCAGAAAACTTCCGTGTTGATATTTTCTTAACATTCCGTGCTGAGAAATTGTGGATACAAATTAGGTAATGTATGTAAACACGGTCTTACAAAGAACATTCGCAGTTTGGTAATGTCATTAGTGATGTGCTTATGTCTGTTTTCTGCCAGGTTTTTTTAATGCTCGGTCTGCAATGAGTTTGCTTAAAAAGTATCTTGCAGAGGCCAAAATGGGAGAGGTTATAGACACCTCTTTCAGACGCTAGTCCCGGACCTCTTAAGGGTTCACCCTCGCCTCACGACGCTCCCGTTCAACAACCATAGCTTTTCTATGTATTTGGGATTGGTGGGGTTTTTTTCTCTTACGTGTCTAGTGATTCGTAACAGTGTTTATTGCTGTCTTTGATATCTTCTGCCTTGTACCCCGCGGCGGTTTATTCGTTAAGAATGGTTAAACGGATTTATAGTCAGATATGCGTAGCCGTGGATCGCCATATTTTTGAGAAGTAACATGTTTTTACTATGAAAACGGTGTACTTGCTCTTTAACACAAATATGTCATTGTGCTCGGAACGGTTGATGAATGAAAGGGTTTAACGTATGTAGAACGGATTCTAACTTACATTTCAAAATGCTAGCTTTTGGCCGCCGTTAAGTAAATGCCTCTGCATGTTATCACTAAATATACTCGTACGACCTTTCACGGTCATTAAATTCTGTGGTTAACCAGAGCAATGATTTAATTTCCTTTCCCTCATTCTTTGCATTGTTTCTGACTTTGATATGGTCACTATGAGACGAGCAGTATTTTTACTTGTCAACTTATTTGAAACGTTAGAACTGAACGATAGACGTGGCTGGCTACATTGTCCTCCACCTAATTATATCTCACGTTTATCAAAGTGGACATATTTTATCTATTTAATCGGAGGCCGACTTCTTGGTGAACGAAAATTGTGGGTTAAAGCGGTTCGAAAATAAGTGTTTGAGCTTAATGATTTTGGAAAACCGATTTAGGTCGACGTGACAAGAAAGGTGTTTTGAAATAGTAGGGTTTGTTGCGTTTTCTAATGTCACTGTTAAGTGGAAAGTAATGGATATCTTTACTGTTAAGTAGACCAGACGAATTCTGATAGCTGTGACATCAAGTTCCGTGTCATTCCCTTAGAACTCACGGCTATTCAACTCGTGGCCCGCAGGCGGAAAGTATGGTCGACCAGTTAGTCTTGGTCTGCATTGTAGTAGAGAAGAAATTTTACCGATGATTTCAACCGACTGCCCTTGGTTTCCTGCTACCTTATCGTGTAATTTTGAAATCCTGCAATTTTTACAGCTTTGGTCGCATAGAAAATCCACGCTTTAAATGTCTCTTAGAATTTTTTAAATGGACTCGTCTTATATCATTGGTGTGGACCTGCTACTCTTTGGGGCTGGGGTAAGATCTTGACCAGTGAGCATATTGGTGACTTAGGTATCCAGCGAAGCAGTTGTTGTGGCTTGACGCACAGTGGCATTCACGTGGAATACATCATTGCATCCTCAACTATGGTAATTCAAAATAAGGTAGACCCTTAATTAATATAAAGTGCTTGGGGCAAATATACAGTAAGATAAAGTCACAGATTTATTTTGACCAAAATAAAACTTGATTTAATGTATCATTTTCTAAATTTACATTTGCGATGCTTGCAGTCACTGGTGTCGATATGGCCGGTCCGCGTTTGTGCAGTAAATCCTTCCTTGGAGTCCATGCAACGCACTGATGGTTTTATTCAGATACAGACGAGTTTGTAGGGATTATCCTCAAGTTGCTATGTCCGGAAGATACTTTAAGACATTGTCATTTTGTTTATAACTGGGTGTTGCTGCCAATAGGTTAATGTGGGCAATAGTTTTGTGATGTGCTTCCGTTAGCCGCGTTTACACTGTCATTTCCCCTCCTCTTGGACCCATGTGGCTTTTATGGTCTACTGTACTAGTTCACGCAGAACAACGAACGCTGGAGGTGTTGTGGCGGTATACAGCTGTCGGAAAATGGTCGGACGATCATTTCCGACGCTTTTCCTATTTCATTTATCCAGCTATTATACAGTGGGTGAATTCTTGTCTTATTTTGAGCTTCGGTTTAACTACTTCATATTAACTACGACTACTGACATAGATAAGTTGTGATTTCTACTTGTTTATTAAAAAGCAGACAGTCTTTTGCGTTCTGGAGGATAGCCAGGGGTGGCTGGAAGAATTTTCGATGGGTGGATGACCTCTCTGGGCTCAGAGAAATTTGTAAGAATGAGATGACCTTGATAAAATTGAGATATCTTATATCATATATCTTTATATATGTGGTGACATTGCAATGAACGTCTGGCGTCACAAAGCCAAATCATGGAAACTAATTAGATTACTAGGCGCACCCTGGTGCCAAATCTGGCCATAAAAGTGGCGCTTGGAAGTCAGTTGTGCAATATACAATTTGACTAATAGTCGTAGATGCATTATTGATCTGTTTAGCCAAAGTTGGAATAAACCTGTAAAGGCTTGGTTAAATTTAAGTGATTAAGAGAAGCTTAAAAGCAGCTTAAATACAGCGCGATTGCAGCTCAAATACACGTTTCTCCTAAATATTTTTTCAACGAAATGCGTGAGGAAGGGATTGTTATCAATTGGAAGAAACAGACGAGGTCGAAGAACATTGGTCAAGCAAAACGTCCTGTGGCAATTGAATTGCTTCACCTTTGGTATTTTTGTGCCCCTCGAGCGGCTGTGAAATATGTTAAAAATGCGTGTCTAACTTCGTACATTTTCGACGTTACACAATATAACCTTGTGTTTGAGTAACTTTTACACGCATGTCCATTATTATGATTTGTGTTAACACACTCTTCACCCCGTTTACACAACAAAGTGGGCGAATGAATTCAGTAAACTTTCTGTGTCAGGACATACGTCGATCATTATTTTTTAATATCGTAAATTCTTATGTTTGCGTGAGAGTAGAGATTTCTTTGCGTTTTTGGGGGGGGTTCAATGTTCTCGAAATTAAGCAGTAAGTAGCTTAATTAGGTCATAACGCTAATAACACGATATTTACTGATGTCAAAGGAGCTCGATCGAATTTCACCATGACCATCGTTGCGTGCGAGCAAAGTTTAAAATGTTCCTGCCCTGTGTCGGTATCTATTTCCCGCCTTGTCAAAATTCAGCCTAACAGACAAAATCTTCCAGTTTGTTTTAACCAAATGCCGACGTCCTCTATGACTGAGTTGACTTTTGATAAATATATTCCTGTTAGGTCACTCTATTCCGACAACTCAGTGATCCGATAAACCATTTGCCGAGATACAAGAAGCAGCACGTGTTCAAAGGGCCCTCACTCCTTGATTTTGGGTTCTTTGGCCTGTAGTCCACTAAAGCCCAGTTGTACGACACTGATGAGCCTGTGCACGGCATAGCTTTACAGTTGCAAGCACCGCGCTTTTCGATGTACCCTCTTTTGATTATCCTGTAGAAGACGTGCACAGGTTAAACAGTGCTATATTGTGGTGACACTGTATGACTTAGTTCCATAGATGTATAGGATACCCTTTCTTTCTGACCTTGGAGCGGCAGGAAATTGGGCTCAAAATTTCGTATTTACTGCGAAGGTATCTGAGCAGAAGTAAAAGAGGCATAATTTGATCGGATATACTGGATCCTATTGAAGACCAGAAAGGTTATTTGGTACCGTGTAAATACAGTAGCAGTAGAACATATACTGTTTCGGACACTTTCGAGCTACGGAAACGAAAGGGTTTTCCGGTACCGTGTACATGTAGTCACAGTAGACCTTATTTTGTATAGGATACGCTCAAGCTACCTGATACAAAACGCTCACTGGTACCGTGGGGGTTTTGCATTTTCTCACTGGTCTAAGCCCTACGTTATGAATGAGCATAAATTGGGTTTATCATTTGTACCAGAACTTTGTAAGTAGATAGCTACGTTATTAATGAGGACCTTATGATCATGATAGTGTACTTAATGTATGACACATTTTCCTCTTTTCACAGCCGGAAGGGTCTGCATTATCGCCCAAAGATAAAAACTGGGTTGGTGCATGGTGGATTGGTTACCTGATCAGTGCATCACTGTTATTGCTAGTATGCTTTCCTTTACTCGGATTCCCCCCGGAATTCCCTGGGACTGCATTATTACGAAAAGAGAAACGAGAATTACACGATACGATTGATGCAGATAAGAGTGCAACCCACAATGTTGCTTCGCTTCTTCCAAACATTAAGAAGTTGCTGATGAACAAACCGTACATATTTGTAACCCTTTCAACGACTGCCGAAAGTCTTGCTGTTGGAGGATTTTCAACCTTTCTACCCAAATTTATTGAATCTCAGTTTCATATTTCCTCATCAAGTGCTGCATTTTACGCAGGCCTTGCTGTTGTACCTGGCGTTGGCGGTGGCATATTCTTAGGAGGCTACCTTATTCGAAGGTTAAAATGGGATTGTAAGCAGACAATTCGAGGGGCGGCTATTATATCATTCTTTGCTTTTATCACCGTCGTGTCTGTTTTGATTGGTTGCAAGGGAAATGACGTAGCTGGTGCTACTGTTGGGTACTATAACCAGTAAGTAAATTTAACTTTACAGTATGTACTTCGATTCTTATCGAGGTATTATGTGTTAATTTATGCGATCCATCTACTACTCCTAATTTCCCCCACGCATACCGTCAAAGTCCTCCATTTCATCGCATTCACTAGAACCATAGATCGTTAATGTTAGATACAGAACGTGTCGTAAATGGGGAGAAAATGGTTTATCCATGGGAAGACTACGGGGTGCGGAAACTACTATTGATAAGTATTGTCTAAGAGATATGCACAAAAGTACAGGAATACCTGAACATGCAAGACTTCCATCAGAGCTAGCCTCACCGGCCTCGCGAGTTTCCTTTCTCTGTGTACGGTCCCAGGGAAGAGCTCCTAAAATTTAGACACAGACGCTGTCTTGTGAATTAAATCATGTTAAATCAAAACTCGTTCTGTATCAAGACACTTTGGTCTGGGGTGTCGTACTTATAGAAATCATAACTGGACGACAGTCGTACAGCTTCCGATTTTTCTCATGCTTAGACTAGGTAGAAGTTCCACGTTTTGAAAACATTATTTGCCTGACTTGAAGAGTGTATTGCTCGCAAATGTTTGAATACCTGAAATTGTTTTTTATGTTTGTACCATCATATTGGTGTCATGCAGTGTTTTGTCGACCTAGAAACCAGTCGGCGGCCTACGTATCAGCTCTCGCATCGTTATCGTTGTTGCTAACTCTCTATCATCACGGTACTGTACTGAAAACATGCGAGTGGTCAAAACTGCACTAGAGGCCGTTTTGTGGACGAAACTGGAGGTGGCTATGTAGGAAGATGTTGGTGTCTAGTGTTTTAAATTACCGTTTACGTATATGGTGGATTTTTGCCAGGAAGGTCGCGATCTTCATTTTGAAAAGACTACCACAAAGAATTGGGGCGTTTTATGGTCATTCCGTGTGCAGTGACTGGGAACATATGACGTAATCTTTGTCAAACAACGTGAATATAAAAAGTCGAAAACATTTTTATCCTTATCAACTATCTGAACTGTAGATGGAAAGGTCGTGCGTAGGATTGAGCTATTGCAATACGTAAACAACAGGGTTTTTTAAGCTCAGGTGTTGAGGACATTGTATGAGAGAAGTTTGCTTTATTTTTTCATGAAATTGAGCACGCTTTGTTTCAAAAGTAGGCTACATTTACCAGGTTATGCATGTAGATGAGAGGGGAGTCAATTGTGAAGAAATAAATGGCAATAATACCGTTTGTTAATAAGAGCTGTCATTACCATGCGAGTTTCTATATGTCTTCGTGAATAAATGTAATATGTACGCATTTTCACTCTAATCTTTAAGCCAGATTTATAGTCTTGCTGTACAACAATACGACAACATAATCACAGTAAAGTCATTGCACTGGGTAGTGATCCAGCAATGTTCCAAACAGATCGTCCCTTGTTTAGATAATTTAGGCAGCGTGGCAACATAAGAAAGAGCACGATTTAGGCTAATACTGTTCCATTAAACATAAGATTGTCGAATAACCCACGCCACATCCATATTTTAGACCTGAGAAATTTGATTAACAAGCCACTGCTATGACAAAAATTATTATTGTTTTGCATGACAAGACAATTGTTCAAGAAAGTCATCATAGGACGCTACGAGCATTTAACGGTAATAACCCCTTTTAATCGAAAATTGTCTTATGTGTAATAAACTGAACAAAGGTTTGGCAAAGTAATTCCCCAAGTCATAATACGAGAAGGAAGAAGGGAAGACAGGATGGTAAAGATGTGGATGGACAACATCTGTGAGTAAATAAGTATGACGATGACTAATTTACTAGGAAGGTTTGAGAACCGAGAGGAGGGGAGCTGATTGCAAGGTCACCTGTGGTCAGCATTGGTTGAACAGATTACGAGCAAGGAAAGGCGAGGGAATGGGAGGTGAAATGGCATTATGACTCGATGCCTGGTCGACCCAAGATGCATCTAATGGAAAACTTGCGAAGGCCTTGAATATTTTGGTTTAGTGCGTTATCTATGAAGCAGCATATCCGGGATCCGTTTGGAGCCGTAACTAGCCCGGCAGGTTGGCTGAGAGTAAGGATGATGGACTGGACATTAAGCTGCTTTAACAAAAATGGGTTGTGAGGAAAATGCCCCATTTATAGGATCGACTTAGATTGTCCAGTATACAAGTTTAGTTCAATATGCGGTGATATCTTTATGCAGTGATATACATGCCCCTCCAGCTCGTCGCCATGCAAATGCCGTATCATGGATGCATCGTAATCAAATACACTATTCCAACTTGAGGTCCTGTCCTTCTTTCCTTCTCACTTGTTTCTTGTGGTCGGTTTCCCAGCATTTGCCTGTTCATCACCGTCCGCTTCTTTGTACCCTAGCTTGTGTTCCTGCGCCTTGTTTATGAATGGAAGGGCATCCATCGTCGGGTGCTCAGCGTGTGAGCGTATTTAATGTTTACTTTCGGCATCAGGTATTGGCTAAAAATACGGCAACGAATCCAAAACATCGATGCAAGGAAACCAAACAGAATATTTCAGTTGTTTTCGGTTCACTGTAGTGCCGAAAGGTAGACGTAGAAGCAATTTTACCAACGTCAACGGTGAAATCAAGGTGTATTGAACATATCTTGTTTTCAATAATTCATCATTTTTGTTGTCCCAGCATGGATTTCATTGAAAGAGGCTTGACATTTGCCAATAACGTTCACTATACTCTGATTAGTTCTCGACTATTTTGGTCCCAGTTCTCTATCTATCCTTAACGGCATTTTGGTGGGCAAAACTATTAATTTGCGACAGGATATTGATCATGGATACAATCTAAACAATCTGAACAGTTGTAATGTGCTTGACAGAAATATTTCGATTACCTACTTTGTGCCCAATTAAGTGGATCATTCTATCATTTTGTGAGAATAGAAGTTCGATTTCTCTTCAGTGATCATCTATTAGTCTTTAATCCTGTAGCCTTCAGAAGTCAACATGCTCATGATGTTACTAATTCCTCTCTTTCCCAAGCCTGATATAGATACTCGAGCGTTTTCCTTTCGTTTCGTTTAGATCTGGACCATTGCACGTGCAAAATTCTTGTCGTGGTAATTGTTCTTGTAGCGATCTTTACTTTAAGCCAATCTGTACAAAAATGGACCAATTGACATATTTCTCAGCCTGCCATGCGGGTTGCCAGAAGGAAAATACGTTTGGAAACGTAAGTATTGTTTATTTTAATTTAACATCTGTTGTATGACATTCATGTGGTTTTACGGTGTGGTAAAACATGAGCAGATTTGTAGCTCAAGGCTGCTATGGTAACTGTTGCTGTTGAGAAGATTCTAAAGTTAAAAATGCAGGGGAAATGTATAACTTTAACTGACGGGATAGTATTTCTGACGAAATTTTATTTTTCATGCCGCATTGAGAAGATAATGCGTGTAAACTTCACTTCCCCAATACCCCTTCTTACTTCCCCAATACCCCATCTTTCTCTGCCAATGTCCCTTATTTGCTAAATACCCTAAGGTACCTTGTCAGTATCCCTTCTTTATTCGCCAGTGGGTCGTGATGAAGCGAGGATTATTATGAAAGGAAGGCTGTAAACTTGTTAAATACCCTTCCATTTTTGAAACTTGAATTAAAGTACCTG
>JANTCA010004868.1:0-10020 GCA_024741275.1 Chironex yamaguchii
TCTGCTATCTAAGCTCTGTACTTTGTACATAGAGCACTTTATGCCGGTGAAGACAGCACCATTTATGATATATATATACATATATCACGGACGGCGCTTAAGGGTATTCAAGGTGTTCATTGAATACCTATTTTTTTCAGATGTCCTGATATTTTTTAGCTACAACATTTCTTTCCTGTGAGGAACTCTTGCACAATAGACATGGGTCTTCACTAAAGAACCCTTTCATGATGTCAGAAATGACACGCCTAGGGTACTTCCTTTCTTGAGGATGACAATCCATTCAGGAATTTTTATTCACTGAACTGAATAGCTGATGAAATTTACAGATTATAACCTTGGTGTAGCATGTGAGGCTTTCAGAGTTTGTGCTCAATACTACTCTTTGTTTCCCAAGCCCTTTGTGATGTCAGCTACAACTAACCATTTGGCCTTGTGACAATGAATGTCTAAACATAACATATTCAGTTATTATTTTGAATACTGCAGCGAGGCTCTCCATGTTTTCGCTTTGGACGAAAGTTTTGTTAGATGGATAGGGTTTAGGGAAACGAGTGTCGTTGGGGTGTTTCATTATATTTTTTTCGATCCCAGCAAAGACATCTACTCAATCGCCAACAGTTTAATTTCTTAAACACAAATTTTTCCAATGTTGTGATAGTCATTAGTGTCTACACTTGTTGGTTACGAAGGAGTCCATGATTATCCAACTCTGTAACATTATGAATAAAAAAAAGTTATAACTCTACTTGTTTCACATCGTAAAACTTTGAAAATAAGCCAAAAATAAGGTGGTGAGCTTCAAAATGCAGATAGGAACTTTTTTTGACACAATGAGATCCCTCTTACAAGCCGACATAATCAATCAGAATCCTGAATACCTTGCCAATTCAGTGGCTTTCAGGAGGCCATAAGTCTCCGAGAGTTTAATTGCAATGTAATCTTTGATAACAACAGCAACACTGGGGGTTTTTAACCCAAGGCCCTTTTCACTTGAAGAATTTTACCAGCCCTCGTTTGCCTCAACTTTCAAGGACAAGGATGTTACAAATCTTTCCACACTTTAAGATCAGCATTGAATTTCAATTATAGTCACACTGGGTACTTTTTATGCATTTCTTGAAAGCTTTTGATTTCCTAAACCCTGTTTTTCCTGGTGTTTAATTTTAATCCATATCCTAAATGCATGCATCATTGCAATGTTGTGATTAACTATTGTGTCCTTTACAATTAACACAATTACAGTATTTAAAATTTTATAACTGTATTAAAACAATAATAATACAGATTAATAAGTGCATAAAAATTAAAGCTCAATTGTCTGTAACTATTACGCATTGAAACATGATTTTTACGCATGTGTTTGACACCGAGAGTAAACGTTCTAGCGTGAGTAAGGCAATTAAAACGTTTCCTGTTAGTGTAGAATGAATCGTTCTTTCAACTCAAGTAATGAAAAAATGTCTAAATTGAAGCCTGCTTAATGGCATAAAAAATAAATAGTTACAAATTAGCCTTGGATAGACAAGAAAATTTTTCACTTCTTATGTCCAGGATTCCGATTTTTCGATGACAACGCAAAATAGAAATATCTTCTTTGCGATCAGTTAAAAAGAGCTCTTTGTGATGTTTTACAGTGATCCATAACCCCAAATTTATCGGCAGGGCATTCCTTGCACTCCCCTTGAGAGAGTAATTCTTTTCCTAAAATTTGAATACCTATTTAAATTTGGCTCCAGCGGCCCCTGATATATATATATATATTTGTCAAGAGTGGGCATTACCACGATAGCTGCACTAAGTGGGAGCCGACCAGGTTCGAACTTGCAACCCTCAGACTCAAAAACCAACACTCAAACCTCTGTGCCATCACGGCACAAAGGTTTGGTGAAGGATTTTCAAAGTCCTTGGTATCATGAGACAAAACCCAGCGGTGGGTAAGGGGAAATTCATTAATTTTTCTGTCTTTCGGCTTAAGCCTTCATCAGTGTCAGATATATGTAATACCTGAACACACACAGTGCTTTTCGTATATTTGTCAATAGTGGGCATTACCACAATAGCTGCACTAAGTGGGAGCCGACTGCGTTCGAACTTGCAACCCGTTATTATATATATGTTAACTGTTATAATGAGGCACTAATATGGAGAAAATCAGTTACAATCCATACAATCCTTAAGGATGACTTTTCAAATTTTCTAAAAACAGGACCAAGGATAGTGAGAAATGTAGCAAGTCGGTTCAGGTCTTGAGGTCTTGGTTCAGTGATCTCTTAATCAAAGTGCATAGTATCCATGGGGCAAACACATCAATCTATGCTTGGAACATTTTCGAATGGCTGAGGCAGTGCAAAATAAGATAAATTATTCAATATAAAGGGATTTATCCTGCATATGTTACTGAAAACGTTTAATCCTGCACTGTTAATAATAACTGTATGTGCCTGTGTTCATATAAAAAGCAGGCCTGTGTCATTTTCAATTTCACTGACTGCAGATCCAAGCCACCCTGATGACATTTCAAAATTCAAGCGATCAATTTAAAACAGGAATGCACTTACACATATGAGAGTAAAAGGAAAATATGCAGGCAATATCAACTCATTAAGGCAAGCCAGTGACCCATTTATTATCATTGTCTGTGGAAGTAAAGCAACTGAAAAGCTGTTTGAAATAATTGAGTTATCTAAATGCTGGAACTGAAATTGATCTACATATGGTGACTAATTACTCCCGCAGGGGATCAAATTGCTGACCATAACACCACTGTAAAGAATAACAGGTAGATAGTGATAATTAGTGCAGTACAAACTTTTGAAAAAAAACTTAACGAATAAAAAATGTCTCAAATTTTAGCTTTTTGGTGAGTTTTTCCTCTTAAAGGGGTTGAAAGTTGAATATTTGTGCCCTAAAGCTACTCT
This sequence comes from Chironex yamaguchii, assembly GCA_024741275.1. Lineage (NCBI taxonomy): Eukaryota > Metazoa > Cnidaria > Cubozoa > Chirodropida > Chirodropidae > Chironex > Chironex yamaguchii. Next base: position 2,922 of record JANTCA010004868.1, read on the forward strand.
AAAACGATTGAGCGCAACAGCGTTTATGATTACATTGGACCACCTCGCAACTCCTTTCTTTCAACCGAATCACGTTGGTTGTCATTGATTTGAAAAAGGTCCATATGACGTCAGACCGAAGAAATCCTTGTGATGGATGTCGACGGACAAAGCGATCATACATAATCCAAAGATCATGCCTCCCTCCCCACATAAAAACGCCTCGCGGTTCTTCATACCTGAAATTTAATGTCATCACTTTGTCGAAGTGTTCTGGAAGGCTTTTAATTTTAGGCAGTGAATTCGCACCACAACTGCAGTCATGAGCACTTTTACAACCCAATTGTACACGTGGTCAACAAAAGTCAAAAGATGTAAAAATCACGTTGCTGTTGAAGCGCAGGGGTAGGGCAAAACTGAAATCCAGATGGCAGTAGTGGCAACATTTCATGGGGCCGATAGCATTTTCATGTCGGCGTGTCTCCCACGATGCATGTCTGGCGCGGCGTTAACCACCTTGCTGTTAACGAAGATGCTACACGATAATTGTCTTTCGGGTTGCCTATTGGCTGTTCATTCGGCATCGAATGGTACTAAAAATTGTCGAAATCAATAAACGATGTCTCGTTACTACATCCAAGTCGCGCCAAATTAGGCATCGACATGGCCTTTACTTTTAATCCATACTACATGTGAGCTTTGAAACCGTCTAATTTATCATCCTTAATAATAGTTCAATGTGATATGTCCTTCCCTCCCATCAGCTGAAAAAAATATATTCAGCGCAACCAGGTGTAATTAAAGATTGGTTAATTGCAATTTTACGTTCAGTGACAAGCATTCGTCAAAATAGGTTAAATATTGAAGATTACCTATAAAATAATAAAGTCCACCAAAGTGCTGTTTGTATGACACGATAACTATATCCTAACAAAACTACGATCACAGTTTACTCGGGACAACCAATACCCACAGAGGCATGCTCTCACACTCACCTCAAGCCTGAGATGGAGACAACATGACAAAGTTAGTTCGATTCTGAATTACTTATATCATAATAGGTTTAAAAAACTCTTGTTTCACTAGTGACACTTACCATTGCCTGGAACTAGAATTTCCTTTTCAACACCCATGGCTTTTAATTGGAAAGCTTCAAACTATACTAGTCGTCTCCACCAGAATGTAGCTGGGAAAGTGGCGTGGTTCAAAGAAAAAGGCCTTTTACTTTGTCCACCTGCTGAACTTCTGTACGAAAAACAACAGCAGCAACTTTCCTATCAGTAACAGGGGGCCAATAGTGTGTTCCCGTTCAATACATGCACGCACTCCTTCTATCCTAAAAATCTCAGATTCATCAGTTTGGTTATCTCATAATGTCTGATCATTGGGTCATTTGTAATTCTTCACGTTCCTCCTCTCCATCTTTCTTCCGTCCCTTCTCCAGCACAATCCTGGACAGTTTACTTTGTCTACTCTTTCAAATCACCTACCCAGTTGTGTATATTGGTCTTCTCAACTTCTGCATTCATTATGGTGTTTGCTAAAGATCCTTTCCTTCTCCATATGTGGTCAGATCATTGTAGCCCCCTTCTTTTTGCTGTTTCTGATAATCTCTCTTCCTTCCCTACTAGCCTTTCAACTTTATTCAGTACATATTCTTTGGCGTGGTGGCCTGTCCAGGAAATATTGAGCATTCTGTGATAGCATCTCGTTTCAAACACCGTTACTTTTCTTTCAGGCACGTCACTGAGGGTAGGCGAGGTAGGGCGCCGCCTGCCCTGTGAGCTCTTGTTTCAGTATTCCAACTACCCTGATGATCATATGTCACAGAAAAAAAAATTATATGCATTTCACCTTCTCTATCTACCATGTTTTGTATGTGATCTTTTCTGTTAGTCAATGGGTACTAGTTTCTCATGAGACTCTCATAAAAAGAGTGCATGAGAAAGACGTCAAGACAAGGAGTGAAAGAATGGAACAAAAGTGGTCGTTCACAAACAAAACTGATCTGGCTTATCTTCCTCATTGATAAGATGCGCTTAATTTCATGCCTTGGAGATGGACCTTGATAAGTCCATTTCCCTTCATCAGATGATAGCTTCTTTTCTTGGCTGAGAACAATGCCTTCTTTCAAACGTTGTGAAAAAAGAGTGAATGCGCCTTTGCGCTGGTGATTACATTTCTTTGTTCTTGCTAACTAATTTCTGATGTGCGTGATTGTGGAACAGGTGGCAGAAGTCGCATTTCGGAATGGTACTGGGCGTGATGGAAAGTTTCACTTGATGTTTTATGTTAGAGAAGAAACATACACGAGGTGTGTTCACAAGCGAGCGACGGAAGTTCTCATTTCTTTCATCACTGTCTACTGTTCAGCGCCTGGTACGTCTCTCACATTTTATATAATTTCAGAGAAATGTGGCAGAGGTATAATTTACATCCTTTGCTTCTGTAACAGACTTTATCTTGTTGTGTGCAGTATCATCGAGAATGTTCTGTTAATTAGCGAGCATTATGTGTTGGTGAAAAGTTGTATGATTGCATGAAACTTGCTGATGTGAAAAAACACTATGAGGGGATTGAATTGAAGCGATTGTTAGAAAAAAGGTGGTCAGGTCACCAAGATTGTATTCTGGGAATTGACCGGGAAATCAAGGAGATAACCCAATGTTTAACGATTTGCTGTTTGTCCAGACATGTCAAAAGTGATCATCTTGCACTTGCGCGTTGGTTGCTAACACAAATCAAACAACCACCCTTTATCCTCCTGAACAAATTTTTGGTTGAATTCTTAAATCAGATCGACATTGCGAATCTAGTTTGCCAGTCAAAATCTTCAAACATTCCAAACGTATTATCTGTGGTACTAAAATGACGGGAGGAAATTTTTCCTTTGAAGGATTTGCATGATATTGGAAAAATAACTCATGATTTTCATGCTCTGAAGGAGCAAAATTCTGTTGAAACCAGGCCAATGAGGCAAGTAACAATACCGTGATCACTCAATGGATTTATCGTCGATGCTGACATCAAAACTCGTTCAGCTTCGGGTGGTGAGCGTGAAGCAAGTGAAGATACCATTCAAGTACTGCGCAGAGCTATTGTTGAACTGTTAGATTGTTTTGAAAGTGAAATGAATGCTTGATTCACAACTGATAACACCAATCTTTGGCCATCCATGGATTCAATGTCAATGAAACACACAGTCTTCCTGAATCCTTTTGTACTTCAACCAGTTATCGACTACATGCTCGCTGTTCCGGTGATCAATGAGTAATTTTGTGCCTTAAATGCTGGTGATCTTATTTCATTTATGCCAAATGTTCAAAAGCGTTATTTTACTTCATTTTGAAGCCACCAAGAATGTTGACGTTGGAGATATTTTTGTGTTCCTGTCCAAAAACTATGCAGAGGCAGCCCAAGTTCTCATTTTAGCTTATCAACTTAATGAAACATGTAGTTATGCTTCTGCCAGAGTAGAGTGCCTCCTTTCTGCCACGTCTTGCATGGATGCACCAAGACGCCTACGCAGTAAGGCAAAATGAGAGTGCTCATTGAGTCACCTGTGCTTTGAAGGAGAGATGGTGAAAGACGTTACCTTGGAACAGTTTTGTTAAGAATGTATGAGAAACCACGGAGTTTATTCTTTAGAGCGTCTGCTTTATTGCATGAAGTTTTCGCGGAGTGAAATTTTTGCGGTTTTTGGAGAAATTTTTGTGTTTCACCGCATTTTAACTTCGCGGTTGTACAAGAATATTTCTTTTTTGCACTGGTTATATCTTTATTTTCGCCTTGAAAATTTGTGACATTGCGCTAAAAGCATACTTAAAAGTCGTCTGACACTTCCAATTATCTGAAAATGACTGCCAAAACATGCGATTCTGCCATACGCCAACATTTACTAGAAAATTCAGAATGCGCCAAAATGTATAAGGACGAGTATTTTCGGATAATTGGCACAGCTAGATCGTCCTTTCATCTAAGTGTATTGGAGTCAGCCTACAATAAAACACGAAAATCGTGACTCTGTAGGCAGAAAGAGTTCATTTTCTCACTTGGACTCTTCCACTGTTTTGTTTCTTCATTTTCGCTTTCTTTGTTCCCTTTCTTGTCTAGGATTGGCTAGTTTTGCTACATGTTCCTTATAAATAGATTGCCATATACATATACTTTCCTTTCTGACGTTTCATACTCTGAAAAGTGTCAGACGAAAAAAGGTTTTAAGTATATTTTTAGAGCAATGTCGAAAATTTTCAAGGCGATTTTCAAGTTTTGTACCACAAAAAGATTGTTCATCTTTATTTTCCTTTTTGTAGTGCTCTAATGTTCTAAAAATGCATCAGAATACTTTGATTTTGGCATGAGTCATCGTCACCTGGATCATATAGCTCTACAACTGGTTTTACACAATATTTTCTGGCATTTTAATTTCGTAGTGGTGCTAAAGTTTATTTTTCCCAGCATTCTAACTTCTTGGTTGTAAGATCTCAAGCGTGAAACCAGAAAAATTTCATGCCGCCCAACTTTCACGAAAAAAAATTTCAAACTGTTCGTTATGTTTTGATACATGCTATATTGGAACATTGGTCGTTATTTATTAGTATATTGTTTTATAAAGACGTAATTTCTGGAAACTGTTAATGAGGTTTTCGTCGTATTTCTTTTCCATGCTTTGGAAACAATGAATATATGCTCTGCCTACCCTGATATTTATTTGGAAGGTCCGATCGCCTACCCTGTTGAAGCACCGGTGACGTGATTGTCTTCTTTCAAAACTAGTCTTGCATCCATACAAGACTTGATATTACTAGGGAATGTAGAAGATTTAACTTTACTCTCGTTCTAACACTACACCTGTTCCAGATCTTATTCAATTTATCCAGATGTGCAGTTGCCATTGCTACTCGTCGTTTCACGACCATTTCGCAGGTTGCCCTGCAAAGAAAGACCTCTCAACTGTACATCTTATGGAATGTGCAGCTGCTGTGCTCCAGGGTCTATATCAGTGGTGACATAATGTTCTGACCACTTTGGCTATTACCTATCTTCTAAAGTTACTAGCAACACAAATCTCAACCAGTTGTTTCATAATTTCAGACCTGATGTCGAAATCATCGACAGATCAAAGCCTATACTTGTTGTAGCAGTTATTGAAGTGTTTGATTTAATACAAATTTGCTCATATCTCATGAATACAATTGGAGCAAATACAGAGACTCCAAAGAGATTTGATCGATCAAGAAATGTCATTAATCTTGTTTACTTTTGAAATTTCTAGACTTAGTTTTATAGGTAAGAAAAGTGTTAAATATATTAAATACATTAAAGGCCTTAACTTAGATCGGAGTCGTCTGATTAAAAAGTTTTCAGAGGTAGCTATCTGATCATCACACTACTGATTGAAGAAATACGGACTGATCCAATATTGCTGAGCTTTCATTAGTAATTTTTCTCATTGAAATGTTGTATTCTCAAAGGAGATCAAATACATGGCAAATTATCACTGTCATAATCATCAACGTCATCATCATTACTCTTATTATCATTACTAACATTGCTTAAATGTTTGTTTACCCTCAGTTGCATGTTAGACCTCGTTTACATGTTGAACCCAGTTGGCGGCCACCATCCTAGGGCTAGGAGAAGCAATTGATCAGACGTGATAATCCTGTCTTTACCCTGCGTCAGTATCTTCTCAGTTCACAAGGTTGTTCTTAAAAGATGTTGTCACAAAAGTGTGACATACCGCCTCCCTTCTCACTGTCACGACACATAACTATATAGGCCTGCTAAACCTTAAACATGACAATATCCAAAACATTCCACACTAGGATCCAATATCTGAAAATCTTTTATTCTAACTTTATATAACCAATGTACTTCAAAACATATAACACTCGCACTGTATGAAAGGCAAGCCAATAGCCAGCAATAAACAATAAGCATGGCTTTTTAAGGGATGTATATATATATAAATTGGACACTGATAACGAACAAGGACCTCAATGAAGAAGCATAACATGAATAACATAACTGCAGGACATTTTCATGTCTCACTGGTCAACACTTTATCCAGATTTCCTTCCCGAGCACAGAATCACATTGGAGTAGGTCTATCGAACAAGTGAAGGATACAATGTGGATGACTTTCATGGGTAACTTTGAAATTTCTCATAAAATTATGTACCAGACTAGTCAACGAAATACAAATTCATCTGCTACAGTCATACCTTTAGTGTAAGTTCTTTCACATGAAAACTAATTGAGGAAACATCCTACGCCGACTTTGGTACACTTTACTATGGTTAAATGTTTGAGAAATACACTAATACATAACTATCTGTTAGAAACTTCATAAAACAAAACTACGCTTCAAAAGGATGCAAAAACAAGAGCAAAGAACAAGCATAATAAGAAACTATTTCTTCACTTTCCCTCATACACAAGAAACTGGAGACTGCCACTGAAGAAAAATTACAAATAAATTGGACTTCTAATGAAACTCTTGGAAATGTTAAAAAACAATGTTTAGGCTATTCAAAATGTGGTAATTGAGTACGAATGATAGTATTTTAACATCGGAGATGCAGTTAAGTTAACATTTGCGTTGTTTGTATTCACCCTTTCGTCTGCACTCATCAATGCAGTATAAAAAGAACAATGACGTTTCATAAATTCAGGACTTAATACCCGGCAAGATAAGGACAAGTTGAGAGCATTCTAAGCTTAAAGCCTAGATTTAACAAGAACAGTCAGATGCTGCTGAAAAGTACTTTACCATGGACAAAATGTCTTAAAGACCATGCCATAATTAAAACTACCGTTACTCAGGCTAGTACTATTCATAAATAACAAAAGGGCAAAAAGAACCTTCCAAGACGTACATGAAGCAAGTCAGCCTTCGTTGAGAAAATAAAATCTAATACAAAATTCCTCTTTCGCCTGAGATACTTATACTTCAACTGAACGGACGTTTATCAACAACAGATAAATATGCAAAATTAAGAACAAACTATAACCAATAACCCATTTAACCCATTCAACAAGAGAGAGAGGGAGTGAGAGAGAGGGAGTGAGAGAGAGGGAGTGAGAGAGAGGGAGTGAGAGAGAGGGAGTGAGAGAG
>JANTCA010004869.1:0-10020 GCA_024741275.1 Chironex yamaguchii
ATACTCTGAGGAGTGTCAGACGAAAAAAGCTTTTAAGTATGATTTTAGCACAATGTCGCAAATTTTCAAGGCGATTATCTATATAGCTTTCTTCTATATAGAAATGATTACATCGCAAAAATGAGACGTTTGCTCACTTTTTGTCATAATAATTAATACACAGAATTGAAAACCAACTTAAAGTTCAAAGATGACTTCACTCAAGAAGATGTGTAATTAAGAGGGACTTAGATATCATGGCACCATAGCGTACCAGATTTAGATAACAGCAAAGTTCCGACACACAGTTCACTTATTGCTCTGCGTTGAATCACAAGAAAGACGATGCACTCCTTGGAGATATGTCTGTATGCGAAAGATATTGCTTAGGACGCCTGCGTATCTTGCAGAGCTCGAGTTAGCTCTTCCTCAGTCTCTTTTGCGCCTTTCTTAAGTGCTATCTCGATTGTCTTTTTAGGAAGTGATCTAAATATTAATGAAGAACTGCATGGAATTTTAAAGCCGTTTTTACTTCGACGACTTAAAACTGAAGTAAGATATTCTGCCTTTGTTTTGGAAATTTGTAAAGCATTGAATTGGTGACATTGGTATTGCTGTTTATGGCTGAGAGTAGTTCTCAGTCATGTCTCTATTTCTTGTTGATGATAAGGTAGTGGCAAGGAATAATGTTTGTTAATGCTACTAGGTAGGGCTAAGGACAGGAATGTGTTTTTATGCAAGGCAGAGGTAGGGACATGTATGTGTTGTTATGTAAGGAAGAGGTAAGGACAGGTATGTGCTGTTATTGTAAAGTAAGTGTAAAAAATTGTGCTGCTGCGAGGTAAGGTTAAATATATTTGTTATGGCAAGGCAGAGGTAAGCAAAGGTATGTGACTGCTACGAGATAGGGACGAGGCCAAAGCACGCGTTCCTACGGTAAGGCAGAGATATTGAAGTGTTTTTGAAGGATGTGTGTTGCTGCTATAATTTAGGGTTAAGAACGTATAACTGTTGTTGTAAGTTATTGGTAATGAAGGATTCGCGTTGCTACTCTGACGTAAGGGCAAGAATAGATGTGTATCAATACAAAGCGAACAAATGTAATAGATACTGTTCACAGTTCACGCTTTCATTAACCTTGTCTTTTCCTCGAGTATCTCCCCCAGAGATTATCATTGTCATTATCATTATCAATATCATTATCATTACTATTATTATTATTGTTGTTGTTTTTGTTATGGTAGATGTTCGATGATCACTGAACTGTCTAAAGCAAACAAAGGTTACCTTCAAACGCAAACTTGACGTCTAGCTGTTTGTTACTCAATATTGGAGCCAAACATATAATTAGATAGTCTCGATCATTCTGGAAAGATTAAATTCTTAATGTTAATCTCCTTAAGTTTATTAAAATGGGCTACTCTTCATAGAATGCCCTTACTCCAAAAAGATAATTTTACTTGGTAAGTTTTAATATTTTACATCTTTAACAAATTTGTAAACAATATTTTTCACTGCACAAAAATCTATTATCTTCAATCCGTCTTTCAAACTGTGGTTACAAATACGTCAAAATGCCTAAAGCATGTATAACTCGCTTTCTCTTCGTTTGTGTCAGTCTCAAGTAATCCTGAACGTTGAGTTTGACGCTGGTTTCTTTCTACTTGGCTTAGGTTGTCCTTGACTTACCCAGAAAATCGGAAGTTGTGTTGTACATGGGCATGTCTGCTTTACAAAAGAAGCTTTATAAAGCGATATTGACAAAGGACTTGAGTGAGTTGGTTTTCTACGTTTCGTCTCATTATTCGTAACCATGCTCTTGTCAAGTCTGGAATTATAACGAACCTTGTCAAATATTTTTGGGATTGTAGATAACCACGGCTTTAAAGTAAGGGCCACAATCAGGAAGCAAAGTATAAAACGACAACAGTAGAGCTAGTCACCAGTAGAGTTAATGGAAAACTTCAAAAATGTAATAATGCGCCACTTTTCAGAATCGTTTTGAACATCTGCATGTAAGTGAGGAAATTCAGTAAATGACATGTGTAGATTACGCGATAAAGCATGATAAGAAAAATACACAATCGAGTACTATTCAGCGAGTCAGCTCCTTTTAACATCAGTTAAGAGCCCAACAGACAAATTGTGCCTCTCCAATGTTTCCTTTTCGACTTCTTTATTAAAAGACTACCTAGCCTGCAATAGTTACGTTACTATTGTAATGGCATCTTATTATTTGAATAATATCGTAATCAATAACATAAAGACATAACATTAGAAACTTCACGTTGTTTTTTTGTAGCGTGATATATGGTGTTGTGTATAATATAAGAACTTCCCCCAAAACAAACAAACAAAGAACAACACAGTAGAGAAGATGGAAACGGTGCTGAATTTGTAGTAGTAAATGAAACTATAATTTTTTTTGGCCAGTCAGTGTGTAAGTTGCTATATTCGAACAATTTAGTTTACTACCATGATTGTAACCGAATTGAAATAATAATTCTAAATTAAAATATGATCACTGCTAGTGCACTTATTGACTACAGTATGATAAATCTCAGTGGGATGGACCTTGAAAAATATCTTGCAAAAATGTAACCAAAAATATGGAATTGGCAGATAAATTGAAGGGCTAATGACCAATCCTTTTGTTTACAGAGCTTACTTATTCATTGATAAAGGGACTTCCAGGTCTGTCAGATGCAGCGTAAACCATGCGTGGCTAGTTATTGAAGCATCACTGTTGATCCTAGCACGCTGTGGGTAACTTAACAAATGCAAACAGCAAAATCGTCATGATATACAATGGACAATTACATTTTCCACACGGAAGAGAAGCGCGATCCTCCCCCGACAAGGATCAGCAGGTCACAAAACTTACTCACTTTCATGTAAGGGAGCAACAGTGTCATTCGTTATCCTTTTTGTCAGTTTTATAAAAATGGTAATATTCTTTTGACCAATCTGTAACCCCCGCAACTTTAATCAGTAAACGCGTACCCTGACATTGTCTTCACTCCAAACAAGGTACGTTTAATTGAAGCCCTCATATATTTAGAGCTATGGGTATTTTCTATTGTAAATTCACTGTGAGCTTGAATATTTTGAATTTGATTGGACCAAAATGTAACTAGTGATAAGTGTTACTTATTTGATTGGTAAGTTTTCCCCTTTTTACCATCATGCATTCACCATGGTTTATTGCATTTCAATTCTGACGTTTGATTGTAATTGTAACACAAAAGGATTAAATATATTGCCATTGATCAATATTTTATTAGTTGGCACTTTTGTACTCTTTAAAGATTAAAATCGTGTTTCGTATTAAGATTAATTTCAAAAAACTATTTCGATGACAGTAGAATAGTACACATTTTGTTTCTAGCGTCGTGATTAATGGTAATATGTGCGTTTTTCCTGCTCAAGGTATGTTTTCTGGTGATACAGTGAACAAGACGTCACTCATAAACATTCTTATGCACTTGCGCAAGTGTTGCAATCATCCATACATTTTTCCTGGTAAGTCATCAAGGAATTAAATGTGAGATAAAAAGACTAAATAACCAGTACGTCCCTGAAAGGTCCAGCGTCCAATTCCTTAACTAACTGTTTTTCGGCTCAGATTATCTTAGACTGCCCGTAGTGAACCGACTGGGATGCGACGGCAGGTCATTGATACACTTACAAAACGTCCCCCCATCTTTGACATTCCTTTTATTAGTTGTGCCATTTCTTTAGATGGTGATTACTTGTAGTCTTAACTGTCTTGCTGATATAGCTAGTAATTACGATGTAGATGATGTTGGTGGTGATCTGTTTATTGTAATTTTACTGCTTATGTGAAGCCGCACTACCATCGTGGTAGAGTGGCGCGGAAGGTTGCAGGTTTGAACCCTCAACCGACTCATACTAAAGACATATAATATGGTACATATTACCTCCCTGTAGCGCTCAGCACTTATGAAATAGGTTATAAAAGTAAAAAAACACAGTGCTACCTGTTGGTTAGTCCCCTGCTGTAGGAAAAGTACTTTACAAGGCATTTTATGGTCGCAAGCCTCCTGTGCGTGACTATTCCATTTTTGTGTGTTACTGCTATGTTCCAGAGGAGAAGACGTCAAAGTGACAGTCTAAAGTGTAGACCAAGGCTTTTGATGTAACTTTTAAGTGTAGCTCGATACACCTCTCTACATAACATTTTGGTGATAACAAATCAGTCCGTTACACTATATGGATGTACAGACAATTTTGAGACAATATGCCAAATAACTGAGGGGATTTCTGTGCGTCAGCCAAAAGGTTTTGAGAAAAACGGTAGCAAAAGTCTAATGATAGCTTGTACGAGTTGAAACAGGCATACGGGTGTTGGCATTTGACCATCGGTGAGTTTTTAAAATAACAAAGGATATGTACAATCCACCAGCGGTCCGTGCATTTATGTGAAATTAGAAGAAGTTAAGATTTAACTTTTACTTTATATGTTGATGATATTTTTTCGGCCTTAATTTGCAGGGAAATGTTGTGTGATGGGAAGGGGACCGTTAAGAGTCGTTTTGAAAAGACCGACTCCATAGAGGTAGAGTTTTGTCTTGGTACAAGGGTTGGGAGGAATAGAAAGTAATGGAAAATGAGCTTGTCTTAGCGACGTCATCTTGCGACTCAGTAATAATGATTTGATATGCAAGAATCGAAGGCAGTAAGCACTCCTCAAGACCCCCAAAATTATTACGATACTGTTGATTTCAAGAGATTTTAGGACAGCACTAGGGAGTCTGACTGTAGTTTGTTGGACACGACCGGACCTGAGTTCTGCTGCACTGAGTTCTGAGAATCAGTTTGTGTCTTATTTAAGTGAGCAACACTGGAAGAGGATCTTCGGATGGCTTAGAGGTATTTTAGATGGACGTCTTTTAGTGTTTTCCGGGTGATCGGATTGATAGTGTTTCTTGAAAAGATTATGCTTATTCGGATTATGGTGATGATCATTGTTCACTTTCAATGGTACTTTGATTTCATGGCCAAGTAAAAAGCAGTCTTCCACTGCATTATCTTCAAGTGAAACCGAATATGTGGCAGCAGCAAGTGCATCACAAGAGACAGAAAGTCCTAGAGAAGAGTTGGGAGATTTAGGTTTCGAGAAGAGTTTAGTGGTCGTGTTGAGTCAGTCTATAAGAAATTGAGCTGTCCCTCTTAGCATGATGGCATATATGTTATCTAAGGAACTGCGTCAAGGATTGTTGTAGTACTTGTGATCATGTTTGAATTTAAAGAAGAGACAATACTTTGTTTATATATTGTACAATGTATTTGATGTTTATCTTTGTCTAGTGAGAGTGTTAGGATAAAGTCGATTATGCGATGAAGATTACAGTTCGCCAGTTTAAGGAATCGTAGTAATGTTCTTTGTTGACAAAAATGCTTTCTGACATAGTGTTTACTTGTGTGTGTGTGTGTGTGTGTGTGTGTGTGTGTATGTATGTATGTATGTATGTATGTTTGTATGTATGTGATAATCATCCCTACTGCTAAGATGTTGGAAGCTTAGTTATATTTTAACCTTGTTACTTTTTAAACCATGATTTTATGCACATCAAATCTGTCCTGGGAAAAATAAATTACAGTAAGCGCAGTGTCGTGTATCTCAGAGACCAACCTTTTTAATAAGGCTGAAATACAAACATTTGGTTAGCGTACAAACGGTATATTTCGCTGTAGAATTTTAAAAAAATATGATTTTGCTATTACAGTTAATACTCTAGTGTACATAAGATTTTTGTTCAGTCTAGCCTTTGAATTGACCTAGCGTCTTCTCTTCTTCAGGTGTAGAAAGTGAGCCATTTGAGCTTGGAGACCATCTAATATTTTCGAGTGGTAGGTTACTTATAGAAGCAAGCAAGTGGTCATTCCCATTTCGGTTATTAAAGTGCTTTAACCGCTGATTTTCTCTATCAGTGGTCGTAGTGGTTTGCACACTGTACACTGTTTTTAGATAAGTATCTTGGCATTTTTGGGATGAAATTGTGATAATCAATGCAAATGTGGCCCATTCGAGGCGAATATAATCCTATACATATGCTTGACATTCTGAGCACAGAGTGTAATGCAGTTTCGTGAAAGTGCTTTAAGGCCAAATTTTACAAAGCGTGTCAGCGCTCGTATACTGCTAGTATCGGTCAAATTCAATCAAATTGTGCATTTGGAAATGCATCATAATAAAAATCGCTGCACAAATCTAAATGCAGTGAGATTCAGTACAGATATCTAATTTTAACTTGCCAATAAAATCATAATTACAATATTTATTTTTGAACTATGGAATTTTTACTTTTAACTTTACTTGACATTTATTCATCAAACATTTCGATTAAATTTTATTTTGTGCAGGAAAACTTCTTTGTTTGGATATGTTACTATCGCATTTACGCAACACGTAAGAAAATGGTTTATCTACTCTTGTGTGACCCTGTGAATTATTATTTGTAGACGTATCACCAACCCAGATGAATTCTTATTTCATTGTGTTTTGGAACTAAATCTTTTTTTCGTTTTACCCGCTAACCACACGACACTACATTGTGAACCGATTCGACTTAGAGCAACTTTCCTTTAATAGGAGAAAAATTTTCATTAAATTAAGACTATGAAACACTTTAACAGTTCGGGACTTGGTAAAGAATTCTTCTTAATAGTGACAGAATTTTGCATGCATCTGACGTTTGCAGGCGTAACCTCATTTATGGGTCTTCATACTCGTGTCGATTCTTGTTTCAAAGACAGCCATAGTAGGCATAACATTGCTTAGTAGAAAAATACCGGATACTACGGAGGAATACGTTTCACATAATTTTTTAGAAGAGGTGTTCAGGTATTCTTCAAGACGTTTCATTTTGACCAGTGCATGTAGTTAATGATAGGAAACTCATTGCATAATTTTCAATAGATATGAAAGCATTTGCAATGGTGGACAGGGTCTATTTCTTATTTCGTCAGGGCGAGACTCCTAGCACTACTTCACGCCATCAGTTTTTGTTCGCCATCAACATTGACATATGTGACTTTCAGCATAGTCGCGGGCTCACTCTTTCTCAAACTATGACCATCTATTATATGGAGAGTACAGGGACGGCGGAATGAATCCCAAAGTGGGTGGACTGCCTACGACGGTAGCTGTGTCTCCTTTGAATCAATTTTTGTGAAAAGTAGAATAAAGTTGCACAGAGAAAAAAATTGGTTTGCAAAAGACAAATATTGGATTTTATGTACGAAAAATGTGCGAAACTTTACTACAGAACAAGGCTGCTTCAAAACATTTTCTTTCAATCAAATCCAAACCAAGACTGACTGACTGATTATTCAAAAGCACATTAAATATAATCATAGGTGACAAGCAACGGCGATACATCACTTTGCATGCCATCAACAAAACCTATGACGAAAAGTGGCGGGACTGAAGCCCGGCGGCTTCGCCACCCCTGGAGTTCCATCATGAGAAATGTGTACTCTGTAGAGCAAACTAGTAAAGTAGGCATATAATACGCGATGTATTCTAGAGTTTTAGGTTTCTAACTTAGAACGCTATAGCACTATAGCACTATAGAATTGATCGTTGATCTGGTCAGGCTAAATCGTGCACACATTTTTGCATGCTTGTCGTGTTTTGAAATTCCGTTCCAGTTTAGTGCATACGAGCCTACCTGACAACTTAATGAAAGTTATCACTTTGCTCGGCTAGGTAGTCATGTCACCTCTGTAACAATTTCGTCAATCCTCGAATGTAAAGGAAGGTTAAGACCTGATCTGAAATAGGTCATACGAAGAGAATCTGTAGTCGTGACTTGTAGAGCTTTTCTGGAGAATAAGGTTTCTGTCATCCACTTCAAAATTTAACACTAGTAACATGTAGTACTGACGTCAACCTGCATGGACCTACATAGAACGTTATATGGAGCCTACTGACTTCAGTGCAGCCAGATGGTGATCACGAGAAGGATTGTAATATTTATTTACAGCAATCTTGTCTCAGACGTGCTTATTTGTCTTCTGTACGCACGCTACGACACTCTTACTTTTAAGCGATACAGTAGCAAATTCCCGCCATAGTGTACCCTTGATAGTCAACCATGTCATGTCACACGATCTGAAAGTCGGTTCCTACGTAAAAAGGTCAGTTAGGGCCAGGTTATTCATAATGAGGTACTTTCTTGGCTGGTAGTTTATTCAGGCTTAAATTAGATAAATGTTTTATTTTTAGGGGCCATAGAGTACTGTTATTTTCGCAGATGACTTCAATGCTTGACATAGTTCAAGACTATTTGACGTACAAAGGTTAGTTAGTGTGGTATGCATTTACCCTGTCCTTGTCATTTTTTGTATTTTATTTGTACTTCTGTAATGCGTTTGTTATTTTCAATAGACCATGTTGAACTAGATAATAAGAATATCTCACCACTCCTTTGCATCGTTTTCAGTGTTGTGAGCAGCCTGAGTATTCTTGATCGGGGTAACTGCTACGGAAGAATGGCGTTTGTATTGTTTCCATCGGTACTTTTTGCACCAACTGACAGAGCAAATATCACACCACCATGTGATATTAAAAATACCTTCCACATAAAGTGTCTGAGGAGAATACGGATCATCAGATGGCAAGAGTCACTTCTATAGAACTCCTCATAAAGTCAAGGATGAAGGCAGTGAGTGATAAAGTCAGAAGTAGGAGATGGAAGTTCATCGAATATGTCCTCTGACAATATCACTTATACAAAAGTCACGTTAACCTGGGCACCAGAGGGAAGACGACAATTGGGAAGACTAATGAGGACATTGAGAGGAACGGTAGATATGAAGAAAAATACGCAGGCTGGCGAACCGGAAAGAAATCTGCGCGCTAGCTTCCAACAGGGATGACTGGAAAAGATTGGTAGAGGTTCCGTGTGCCACAAATAGGCACGAAGTGGATAGGTAACTGGCATGTAAAAAGGAGAATATGTTTGCTATGAACTTGTACAATTTGTGCCGCAAGAAAATGTGCTCTTGAGTTCATCAGCAATAATAGCACAACTATCATCAATGTATTTTTATGGCACGACTACGTAGCTGTGAATAGACACCCTATTTATGTATTACCTTTCATCCTTTCCATGCAGAAAGACGAATAGGTTGCAACACTACTCGTGATAGGACACGACATTTTTCATAGACAGTTTTTATGTAACATTGTGTGACTACAGTCTCGTAGTAAACATGTCAGCTGTTCTAGGGACCTTGTAATGGTTATGTCCACTAGAAAGCTTTATTGTTGTATTCTTGATAGGTTATACATATGAACGGCTGGATGGATCTGTTCGTGGCGAGGAAAGGTATCTCGCTATAAACAAATTCAACGAATCAGACGAGATTTTCATATTTCTTCTCAGTACAAGAGCAGGTAGAGCAACTAGTTTTATTTTGAATAATCAGTATCATAGAATTGATAATTATAACTCAGGGTTACACAAGAACTTTTCTAGGGTTGAGATGGTGTGGTGGTAATAGGACTTATAATGGCCATCGTCCACGCTGGTTTGACATAGCAGTTAATGCAAATTAAGAGCATATTCAAAAGGTATCGATAGTTTCAGTTTTAGCCAAATTTTTACGCTTTGTCCGGTATTTACAGCATGACTTGTAGTCTCAATTTGTACTTCACTTTAAACGTGTTATAATTGCCACTACTTTTTGTACCTATTATAGTTCCACGGAAAGGACCCTCTACGGTGCATTGTGTGACCAAACCTGGTATCTAGAATCTGTGGTCGCTTTGTGTCTTGTACATTGTTTACATATCTGCATGATTATATATATAATAAAAAAATGCACCAATTCATTGACGTTTCGATTTTATCTTCATCAGAATATGTATGTGTGTATTAAACCGGAGTTTTGATGTGTTTTTCCATCTATTGAATTATATATATATATATATATTTGTCATAAACAGTATGTAGGTAGCACTAAGACAAAGTTTAGAATTAGATATAATAATTACAAGGCAGCTAATAG
>JANTCA010004870.1:0-10020 GCA_024741275.1 Chironex yamaguchii
GTAGATTTTCTTTCTTTGGAAGTGCTACCATTAGTGTTTGAGTTCACTGTGTAGGCTACTCGCCAGTTTTCCATTATATTACAAATTTTATGAAAGAGATCTGGCATCTTTTCTCCACCGTTCTTAAGCAATTCTGATGACATATTGGCACTGCCTGCTGCTTTACCAGGTGATTTACTCCAATTTTACTTTCCAAACAGGTCTTAAAGTTCTTACCTTCCAGGAACCAATTGTGAAATATTTCTCAGCAGTCTTTACAGTTTGCGACACAGTAGCCATTTTTTGACCTCCTCAACCTGTAGCTTCACACTGGGGGACGCAGACGTTGTTACCGTATGACTCACCCCGTTACTGTTTCTGCTTTGTGAGAGTATAGCTCTAAGGCAACACAAGAGAAAACACTGACTTTATCTCAGAACAGAAACCAAACAAGTGAAATTATTTTATTAAAGAATCGTGCTTTTAAAGAGTTAAACAATAGCTTAATTTACACGGTGTTCACTTTACATGTGTATGTGAAATGCATCATAGGAAGGGACAAACACATGTTAACAGAGATACTAACAGGAGGGCAGTTTAACAGTTAAAACAACATCACGTAACAACACGTTATAAAACTCAACCCGTCGGGTATGTTTCTTTGCATTTTGTGAATCCATGCAAATGCTTCGATTATCATGTAATCCTGATGGCGCCTATCTCCTTTCCAGGGATTGGTACCGTTTCTCTCGTCTAGGAACTACTCCGCCCTTGACAGGTCTTGCTTTTAGTCCTAATGGGTACCCACACACCTTCTGGACGAGACAGGATCAGTAAGGTTGATCCTATCAAGTGAGTGAGCCGGTTTAGTCGCCAACAACCCGACCTTGATACAGGTAGTATTGGTTTACATGTTACCAGTAGTACGTAAGACCTAACCTGACTTAGACTCAGTCGTAGACATAGCCACTAAAGTGTAATTCCTTGAGCATGAAATTTTAGAGATGTGGTCATATCGAGAAAAAGAGTCGAAGTCGCATTGTTAAGAGTAGCCATTAGCTAAGCTCTATAGAAGACGTCCTGTGATTGGCACAGGAACCTTCTATCTTACTGTAGTTCGACAATAGTCTCATAACATAATATACATTCAGCGCCGGAAGTTCAAATAGATTTTGTCGATTTGCCAAAACAACACACAAAAACATGTTTTGGCTGCATAACAGCCATCTTCAGTTGAGATTGTTTTCAGTTTAAATCTACTTGAATTCACACACCGACAATAGCATAAAACGTTGCGTAACAATTTGCTGTACAAAGACATACATTTCTTACATAATAAAATAAAGTGGTTTTCATTGTGATTGATGTTTTTGCTGTTTAAAGAAACGCCACACGTTACATAACAATTAATGAGACAAAATTAGGCAAACACATAGTAAAAAACGTGTGACCCAATCGCTATGTAGCTTAAAGTATGCTCTCTTTTTAAACAGTTTTAGAAGCCGAGGGAAATGCAATAAACTGCTTGTTGATCTTTTCTGAATTTTCAGTTTAGAATTGTCAAGGTTTAAAGATGACAGAATTAGAGAAGCCTGCGTGGTTCCAAGATTGGGAAGCCAGTTTTAATAAAATTGTATTTGCTCATTAGCAGTTCGATTTCATAAAATGATGGAACGAACATTACATTTTATTACGGAAGGTACTTGCTCTTGCAATATATGCTTCCCAGGCCAAATTATTCCAAAATGTCGAATGTCTATTCTCTAATTAAATCAACTCAATTCTAGTATTCGTGTCAAATCAACTAGCTTCTTTGTACATCATAACAGTCTTAAGTAGATTTTTGCAGGTGACAATGTGTTGCTTCCATCTCCCTTCCCGGCACTTCCCGGGCTTTTGTACAACTTTCTTTGCTCAGGGCTTGGCTTTGATAAAAGACTTCCGGGATGAATCAGGTACCGTTGTCCCAATTTACTGTGTAACTCGCTAATTGCTATGCACTTCGTGCATTTCTTTGAAAAGATTTGATTCCTCGTACTTGGTATGTAATATTCAAAACTGGGAAGATAAAAAGCAAGAACAGAATCTATGAACTTGGACACATTCCAACCAGTCGTAGTGGCAAAATAGATAATTCTTGTTAGTATACGGTCAGCAGCATGCCAATTTAAAGTCCCCTATTCAATAGTAAGAGGGATAATCAAATCCTACGAGAGTGTGGGAAATGATGCAGAAACAAGTCTACAAAAGAAAAAACTCTAAAAGAAAAAATCTTACAAGAACTAAGACTTTGTCACCTGAAGACCTGGATTTAAAAGTTAAAATGATGATAAAAAACACGAGAGCATCATCACTGGGAGCGTCAAATGACATGGCAGTGACAATTGGAAGAGAAAGAATCATAGCTAATAATCGGACTGAAGGGCAACCTTCCGTCTCGTGAGACAATGGCATTCTGCATCTAGTTTGTTGCAATACAGTGTCTGCTGTAGCTATAGAGTCCACTTCTTGATTGGCGTTTGCTGCAGGTGTAGTCAGTGGTAGGGATTGTGGGGGTAGCAGGGATGGACTGTATCCTCTGTCACCTGCAGGTTCTCGTTTCTTCCCACTGTTTTTCTCTCCGTTCTTCTGCTGATTTGACACCATCTCTGACCTTTGCTCTCCAGGCGACGTGATCGGATGTCTCTGTCTCAAGATCTGTTGGTTGAATGCCACAAGCCTTCGGGTCTCTCTTGCAGGTGTCCTTGTAGCTCAGGATGGGTCCTCCGGTTGGTCGTGTTCCAGAGGAGAGTTAGCCGTATAGGATGTCCTTTGGGGTGCAGCCGTCCTCCATCCTGCACACATGACCGAGCCAGCGAAGACGTCTCTGAGTGAGAATGGCAAACATGATTGGTATGCCTGCCTGGGACAAGACACTTACGTTTGTGACCCGATCCTGCCAGGTAATGCCCAGGAAACGTCTGAGGTTGCGCATGTGGAAGGCATTCAGTCCTCGTTCTTGGTGTGAGTACATGATCCAAGACTCGCTGCTGTAAAGAAGAGTGTTCAGCACACAGTCCTGGTACACTTTCATCTTGGTGTTGACTGTTAGCATGGTGATGTCCCACACTCTCTTTGCTAGGCGGGCCATGGCAGTGACTGGTTTGCCTATCCTCACATTTAGTTCCACATCCAGAGACAAGTTGCTGGAGATGGTGGAGCTGAGGTAGGTGAACTTGTTTACCACTTCCAGGAAAATCATAGCTACTGATCGGACTAACAAAACAAAATTGTGGTTATATTTGTCTCAGTCAATCCTGGATGCAGTCTATTGATAGATGTCCTGGTTACACAAAGGAAAGACTTACTGCTTTAAAATAACCTGTTGATCATGCAATAGATAACATTGTCATTGCCCACGATACCCCAGATGCATTGATACTGAATATCAATCAGACTCCGGCTTCATTCATCTGGAGCTCGAATTACATGATGTCGAAAAGCAGGAGAAAAATCAGTTCCAGACTCGAATTTGACGGAATAACGACAAATTACCAGCACCTTTGCAATTAGTGTGAGTGTTGAATTTATTGTGATTCTAGAAAATTTTGATTCCTTATTGTTTTGATTAAAGAGCACATGACACACTTTTTTTTGTTTCTGAAAATCAAAATCTAAGCTGTTTCTGGTAACTTCGTTATTTTTTTTTGCGATAGCGCAAATATTCACGTCGTAAACGCGCTTTTAATTTGAGCAGATTCAGAGACTTTGAGGGCTCAAAAAACTCGCGGCCTAAATCATGTGACTTGTCAATCGTGTGTTGCCTATTTGGATCAAAAAATGATCTGGATGAAAACATGGAAATCTCGATTTATGCTAGAATGGATGCAGCACAAAAAGAATGCCACAATATCCAAGGACAGATATACAAGAGGATCCGAGAGATAAAGATTCAAGATAAAATTATAAAGAACGGGAACACTGGAGAGCAATCGAGCTTGCCAATCTCTGAGCAACTTGGGTTCTATCACCATCGGATGACAACATTACCAAGGGTCAAGACAATGAAGAAATTGAAGACAAAGAAGCTGAGGATATTGCCAAGAGAAACGAAGGGACGTCCATTGAAGAAAAAAAGCAGGACAAAAGTGATAGAATTGAAAAGCGAGAAGTAAAAGACGATTGTAATGTAACAAGGAAGCAAGAAGTAATGGAGATACAGGCTAAAACAAATACCTTGAAAATAGAAGAAGACAGTAAAGAAGTTGCAGAAGAATAAAGATGAAGACGAATCTCCAAGACTGCCAATAATAAAGATTTGGGCTTTAAATTTGATACAGTAATTTGGATGGCTTGCTGAAGCTAATTCCAGCAACCTGCTTGATGGATGGGCAATAAGACACGACCCTCATGAAAACAGCATTTGCCAACAGATTAGGCATCGAGGGAAAAAGTACAACTGTAAGTTATGAAGTTGTTGGAGGCAACTAACACATAGATCGGATCAAGAAACTAGGCATCATAATTGGAAGAGTCTACCCAATTGGAGAATTCGGAAAGATAGAGGTATACACAATCAAGAATCCATGTGGAACAGCAAGAGGTCTTGACAAGGAATTCTTTCGAAAACGCAAACACCTAAAGAGTTTAGAGAACCTTGTTGAAGACAAAACAGGACCTATAGACATTTTAATAGGAAGAGATGCACAAGGCTTACGCAAACAACTACAAAGAATAGAGCCAAGCCCTAAAAACCAGGATGCCCCTGTTACAATCGAATATCCACTTTGTTGGACCATTGTAGGAGGAAAGAAGAAGAAAGGAAGCAATTCAGCCACAACCAAAAGAGTATTACTTGTCAATCGCAAGCAAGTTGTTCAGTACAACGAAACATTTTCCAATTCATGCCTAGTGTACATAGGTGTTCCACAGGGATCCATCATTGGTCCTCTCCTGTTTCTAATTCACTTTAACGATGCACATAGATCATTGGAGCATACAAATATTGTGACATATGCAGATGACACTGTTATTTTTTACATCAAACAGTGAAATGAACATCATTGAAAGCCATCTTAATCAAGGTGTTAACAGCCTAACCACCTGGTTTCGCAAGAGTGAGCTAATCATAAATTTGAAGAAAGGGAAAACTGAAGCTATGCTCTTTGGCACAGCAATGAGATTAAATAAGTTCAAAGACAGACAGCTTAACATCAAAGTGGGCGAGACCTCCATCAATTGTACAGCACAATATAAATATCTCGGAGTAACATTGGACCCTTCACTAACTCTTGATACTCATCTTTATATTACCTGCAAAAAGGCAGCAGGAAGGGTTAACCTTCTCAGGCGCATTCACAGTTCCATTGATACGTCAACAGCCGTGGTAATCTACAATGCTATGATTATGCCCCTTTTCATGTACTGTGGATCAGTTGGGCTTGGATGGCCAGACTCCAAATTAAAGCGGTTGCGTAGTATTGAGAAACAAAGCATAAACATTATCAAATCAAAATGTCCCCCAAAAGCAGAATTGAGAGTACAAAACATAGAGGATCAAATGAAGAAAAGCGTATGCAAATTTCCTTTTGACTGCCTACAGAAGAATGTATATAAACTATTTAAGGGTTATTTTGAAAAAGCAAAACATGAAAAATGTACTAGAAATAATAATCATACTGTCAAACTGCCACTCATGAAATCGAAAACTGGGCACATATGTGTTGCTTTTGCTGGTGGGAGAATATTTAGAAATTGCCGCTTGAGGCAAGGACAATTGAGTCAAGGATTGTTTTTACTTTGTTTTTAAAGGA
Organism: Chironex yamaguchii; assembly: GCA_024741275.1. NCBI lineage: Eukaryota > Metazoa > Cnidaria > Cubozoa > Chirodropida > Chirodropidae > Chironex > Chironex yamaguchii. The sequence goes on from JANTCA010004870.1 coordinate 5,772, forward strand.
ACATTTCTCTTGAAGAACCTACCTTTACATATTTTTAATTAAAAACATATAATGTAGCTATATGTTTTCTTTACCTTTACTTTCATGACAGGACCCTTAAGATAACAGCATTGTCATTTTGCTGATAGGTTATCCTGTATAAATATTCGCATTATTATTATTATTATTATTATCATTATTATTAAGATGATTGATGTCACAGGATAATGTAGTCAATGAAGTAAGATTCATAAAGATTATTAAAGATACAGTCATAAATGAAAAAGGAAGAGTGGAAATAAAGTTACTTTGGAAACCAAGATACCCACAAGGACTTCCTAACACCTACAAGCATGCCTATGAAAGTCTTCAAAGAAAAGTCCAGAAGATTAGAAATTGGAGAATACAGGAAATATGCTAAAGCAATGGAGGAAGTGATTAAATCTGGAATTGTACAAGAAGTAGTTCTACAAGAATATGGCAAAGAATACTACATTGATCATTATATAGTGCAGAAAGCGAGTTCATCAACACCAAAACGAGTCGTATGGAGCTCTGGAAAGGCAGTTAAAGGGGTATCATTAGCGATGGCACTAGAAAAAGGCCCAGATCTGCTAAATTCCCTCTTCAAAGTGCTGGCATATTTTCAAGAAAGAGAAGTGGCTTCTGCAGGAGATCTATGAAAAATGGTTAACATGATCTCCATTGCTGAAGAAGTCAGATGCTATCACGGGTTTCTGTGGATTAAAGAAGATGAAATGGAACCAAGAGCATATGAATGGAAAAGACTCATATTTGGAGACCCTCCAAGTCCAGACCTGTCACAGACTAGTGTGCATTTTTTAGTAGCTGCTTCTGAAGAACCTTGGTCAATTTGCTCAAATTTTCTAAAGAATCAAGTTTTAAAGAAACATTGACCTACAAGGATCAACAAAACTACCCATAAGCATATGTTACATAAATAGATGTACCTAAATAATGTCTCATGATGACTAAGCAAAATCTATATGAATATAAATGTTCGTGAGATTGTAATCAAAATCAGTTTTAAGTGGAGAAACGTTCGAAACCTACATTGTTTCAGAGAATATCATGGAGTGACAGTACGACATTGGAATTAAGATAAGACAAGAATCGTGAAAATCAAGGACATGTGTTTATTCTGAGATTTTCTGTCTTCGACTAATCCACAAACTCAATAAGAGAAGCCCAGCATATGGACAAGTCAAACAATTTGTCTGTTTGTGGTGAAACACTTATGTCAATTAAAAGGAGCAAGAAATGCAACTCTGGAAAAACCAAGAATGGTTCCTCATAGTGGATGTCTTCAATGGACACTGGACAGATGCTGTCCAGCAACCTGTTCCTAAATGCCCTGAAAAATGGTGCCAGTGCCAAACGATTTTAGCAAACATCGTATGGCTCGATAGACAACCCAAACAATATAGAATTTCTACAACAGGAAACACAAGTTTTGATTCGTAAAGACATTTTCAAAGCCAAACAGGAAAACAAGTAACAGCTAAAAATGTGAAAGTTGGTCTTAAACGTAGTGTGCTTGAACCAGTCCAAACGATATTGATAACATCATTGTATGATCTTACAAAGTATCAACAAGAAATAGTCAAGAAATGTCAGAACATTTCTTAACACTGTCTTTCGTAGGAAAATGATCATTTTTATTGACATTTATGTTGCCTAATGTGTATTAAGGTGCAAAATTTTCACGACAAAAATATAAGGAGTTATGTTGTAATTTTAATGTTAAATAATTAGAAATATATTAAAACAAGTTGGTTTATGAAGCATGGTGTGAATCTTGTAATTTGCACGGTCAGTGTTGGAAGTATGGTACCATTGTTAAATCACTGTTTACAAAGTATTTATTGATTAACGTTCTGCCAACAGGTTTTCTTAACACTAGAAGGAGCTTACAATAAGATAAACTAGTCGCTGAGTAGCTGCTCTGCAAAAGGTCTGGCAAACATACAAAGATACAAAGGACTGGAGAGATGCTTTTGTGGTTTCTGTAAACAAAACTTGGTGCTGGGGATGAAGGTGGGAATTGCAGGAGGAATTAGTCTGACCTCTGTTTTTGGCAACGTGTTAACATTTGTGGTGAGATCTACAATAATAAGTTGGGTAACGTGGGGTAGCTGATGGAGAATGGTTTGTTGACAACCGCGCGTGGAAGTATGCCAGATTTTAAGATTAATGCCGTGGAAACTTAATTGTTGGTTTTACCTTTAAATCTTAACCTTAGCTGTTACTTGATAGAAAAAAAATTAAAACTTGCCCATGCAGATTTCACTTTTCTGTGACAATATTGTATCAAGCTCCAAACAAATACTTGCATGGCTCTGCAAATCAAGATCACGTCATTTTATATCTAATTTATAATCCACAAAAATGAAACATCAATCTACATGCACTTTCACATACACTACAACATCCATCACAGGATCCAAGTGCACTGTTGACATTCACAACAACTACCGATGTACGACGACGAACTTAGTAGTGCATTATCGAGTGCAAGTGACGTTTTACACGTTGTAGTTGAAACGAAGCGCTCATTTTGTGAGTGCTTCCGTGAACGCCTGGTCGACATACATTACTATCGTGATACACCCGTAGTATCACAGGCCAGGCCAGCCATGATACCACAACTGACCTTAAGAGCGTTGTCGTTCGTCACAACACTAGAGACAACCACTATAGACTCATTACTCCAAACTTTGGAGACCCTTTACCCTCACTGACTAAACTTAGACTTTGATTTTCATTAATTACTATATACACATGCATTTCCTTTCTCTAAGATTTCTAGCTTTTCCTATCTGTAAACATCTTGTCTTTACCCCAGTTCTTCCTCCTTGGTGTGTCTTTCTATGGATCTGTTGTTGTGCTTTGTCTCTACACTAATTGTTTCTCTATGCTCCCTTGGTACCAGTCTCCCACCTAGTGAAGCGATTGTGGTAATGCTACACTCTTGACAAATATATATCGCCTGGAAAATTTGCGACATTGCGCTAAAAACATACTTAAAAGCTTTTTTCGTCTGACACTCTTCAGAGAATGAAACGTCAGAAAGGAAAGTATATGTATATGGCAACCAATTTATACAAAACATGTATTAAACCTAGCCAATCCTAGACAAGAAACGAAACACAGAGAGAGAAAACGAAGAAAAAAAATTATTGGAAGAGTCTAATTGAAAAAACGAACTCTCTTTCTGCCTACAAAGGACTGATTTTCTTGTTTTAATGTAGACAGACTCCAATACGCTTAGATGAAGGGACTATCTAGCTGTGTCAATTATCCGAAAATTCTCGTCCTTATACATTCTGGCGTATCCTGAATTTTCTAGTAAATGTTGGCCTATGGCAGAATCGCATGCTTTGGCAGTCATTTTCGCTTTGCGAGCACGAGATGGCTGTTCTCCAAGAGGAATTGATGCTTGGCGTACAGTGACTGGAACATGTTGTTTGATCATGTCACCCAATCTTTGAGTAGTGCGACCATGCAATTACATTATATGTATATATATCACCTATGTTATACGTTTTCCTCATTCTGTCGCATGACTAAGGCCTTATAGGTCGAGAAATTTGCGGATGGATCCTTGTCTTTTCCAAAGGGTCGGTAAAGTTACTAATTTGTTTAATTTTATAGTTATATTCTAGCCCCAAGGCACTACAATTTTGTACGTCAATCCACACCAATCCAATTGTCAGCGCTAACGCCCCAACCATCTACTCGTCACCTAAAGCACATGACAGGTTATAGTGCCAACTTGAAGTAATCGTCCAAAAATTTTCGAAAGTGGCACGCCAGTTACTAAAGACCACAGTTTTCAGGGGCGAATCCAGGAAGAAACCTGAGTGTTGCGAATGGGTGGGGTCTAAGCCGAAGCCCCAGGAAATGGAGGCGACCACACCCATGTATAAAATTCTTAAATAATTTATAGTTTACCTTTGATATTCTGGGTATTCAGCTTCATAAAATACAATAACGTTACTGTCTATGACATTCTTATCGGAAGGAAGCATCGAAAGTAATATGCACAGTAGATCAGCTTAGCTTTCAGATTATATCAGTTTATACCAAAACCATAAATCACTGATTTCAACTGAACTGCAAACAAGTCAACAAAACAGAGTTATATCAATACTAAATTTCCAGCAAATTATTTGTTCATTTTGTTACTTTGAGTCTGTGATTTGACTTTAGTATGAGGATTGATTGTGCTGTTGAATACTTATTTGCA
>JANTCA010004871.1:0-10020 GCA_024741275.1 Chironex yamaguchii
ATGAAGAGCTAGCAACTGACAACTCAGTTTGTTGTCAACGATTTATTTCTAAAGTAATTTTGGCAATTCCATCACAATGGAGAAGTATTATCAATCATGGTGATCTTGAATACTATTTACCAATTCCAGCGACTTTACTTAAACCTGAAAACAAGTGTTTTTCTATTACCTGTCTGACAACTAAGTGTATTTAACAACGTATATATATGCCGTGCATCTACTAGACATATAATAGGCAAGATATGGAGTAGCTTTATTTCTTGTCGACACAGCTCCATTTTCTTACACTGGCTACACAGACCGTCTAACAATAGAAAAGTACAATTATTAAATTGGATAACTTGACACAATGCTCTATCAACTTGTAGAGTTCTTTTCAGGGCTGGACTTGTTGGCACAGGTCACTGTTCATGTTGTGAATCAGGCACTTAGCATATCAAAAATCATTTTCTTGAATGTCCTTGCGATAAATACCTCTGGGGCTTTGTGTTTGACTTGATTTGCAAAATCACTAACTTGAATTTCAAAATGCCCCGTTAAGAATTCATGCTTCTTCGTCCATCTCTATATGGCCGTTACACGGACAACAACGTTGTTATCAAACTACGTGAAATAGCATTAAACACTATTTGGAAGCACAGAAATCAGAAACACTTCCATGATGTTAATATTGACTTGAAAACACTTTCGTTCAAAATTTGAAAAAGAAGTTCTTGAACAGTCTGCTGTTGCTAAATTGAAAAGCGAAACCGAACAATTCAAAACAGGTCCTTGGTTGCAATCAAGGACTGTTGCTCTTTACCTTATGCTGTCTCCCTGCACTTAGTTTCTAGGCAAATTAAGTACAGTTACCACTAGCCCAGTGGGTGCTCATTTGCGGTTTGAACACAAGGCTTCGTTATTGCGTTGATTAAAAGTTTACGCATTAAAGTCAACTTGAGTTGTAAACATGAACATCTTTTGTTTTATTATTCGATGATTTTCCCTATGACATTTTTACTTAAACTGTTTTGACATCAACTTATTTTGTGTCTCAGTTATTTAACGTGGCAATATTGTGGATTATGACTGTTGCATAATAGCATATTTTTGTACATCTCATAGTAAAACTAAAAGGTTTGATCTTGGAATTTTTTAGTGCCTTGATGCTCCGAGAGTTGTGTAAGCTTTTCAAAATATAACGTTGCCTGTAAATCTTTATTGATGAAAAAGAAATGGCGGCTGGCATAGACCAGGGTCAAAAAGAAAAAAAATATCATAGTTAATTCATTGATGATTGTTCTCGAACTTTTGTGTCCATATATTGAGGACTGTGATAAGAAGGATTAGTATGATTATCGTCATTCATTTAATAGGTTTGTAACTAATTCTTGTGATAAAAGTTGGTCTAATGTTCAGTCTTATGCTTTTGTTTAAGCTGATTATTTTGTATCGATAAGATGGCAGGTACGAACTTTGTTTTCTTTAGATTAAGGTGTCGTAAAATAAATTAGTTAACTGCAGTGTTACTTTTCATGTTTTCACACGGATACTAGCATAGTTGATATTGCTTTGGCTTCTTTTTTCTTCTTTCGTTTAATTTCTTTAATTTTTTATTTTTTTCCTTCGTAGTTGGATGATTCATTGGATCATCCAGATGAAACTGATAGTGTTTTTTGCTCTTTTGCAGGTAGCATCATTTTCTAGTAAGTTAATGTTTGTTTATTCTTGACACTTGCAGTAGATGTAGATGTAAATGCGGATGTAAATTGTACTGATTTGTTATCAAATAGCTCTCAAATCCCGATTAAGGTGGACAGATTATCGAAAATTGTCTGAATATAGGAATTACCAATAAACAGACTATTTCACTTTTTCCATCTCCTCAATATCTTAAAGATGTCGAATTTTTAAACATTTTAGTGTAGTGTTATCTTAACTATTTGTCATCTATTGTGATCCCAATAATACCAGATCTCATTTGCTAGTTAGAATAAAGTGATAAAAACTGTTGGATATGTTCTACACAAAAACAATTCCATTGCAATGCAAAGTCCTGATTTCTTTAAATTTTCTTCTTTTTATTGATTTTAAAGCAAACTGATACTGGTTAACCTTCCCCCATTAATAGGACCGTGATTGATTTTTCAGAAAATGAATGGTCACCGGTATGATCCCTGGATCAGGGAAATCACTTTTTCACTTTTGTTATTCAATTCTTTGATGCAATGTTTTATTTTTTATTTTGTTTCATGATTATCTTTTATCAATAGAAGATTTTTCATGATCGAAAGAAGATGAGCTTGTCCAAGGTGAGTCCGTAGACGTTTGGTCTTTATCTTTATCCATTGTGCCCAAAAATGTACATTTTACCGGGATGACATAAAATTAACGTATTTATACATTAGTCAATTTCATTTTATCCAATATTTTTTAATCACATTTGATTTGTTTATTCAGCGAACAATTCTCTTTTAATTTACTTTATTAGACCAAAATGACAAAACTATTTTACTGCCCCAGGTATTCGTTCCCTTTGTTATCTATTCTTTTCTAATTATATTTTCGACTTCACATTCTCTACTCAACCTGACTTTGTTTACTCATTTCTCTATATTTACTTGTGTCGTTTTCTTTGCCCTCACTATTTTAGTTTTTTGTCCTGTTCTTGTTGATGTTGTCAGATTTGTTTGCGTTGTTCAAAAATCATTCTTCCGTGTTTTTATCTTGTACTATTTTTCATTCCATTCCTCCACATTGTGTTTGCATTGTTTTTTCTGGGAGCATCTCCTTCCCTTCATTCTAGCTTATGTTCAAGAGGCAACGAAATAACTCTTCCTTTTCTTTAGATGATCCACACTATACTAACAAAATAAGGTCAACTGCAATCTGTTTCTCATTGACTTGCAAATGTACCAAACCATCATGGAGAATGATTTGAAGATACCGTAAGATCATCAAGAGAATTAGAAAGTAACATTTTGAGATCACTAACAAAATAGTCATAAGCAATGTGATACTGTGATCAAATTTAATACATAGCCAATGAATTGAAACATAAGCTGACGGCGTCCAAAATAAAGTTGGAAGGTACAGCACGATCAGTAACAGATGAGTAACTACCCATTTCCTTGAAAATAATTCCATTAATATGTACTGCTAGTTTCAACCAAATGATCTCGGACGTGCTCTTTTACAAAGCATGTAAGTGAGACAGCAAAAAAACCTACCAACGAGAAACGAGAAGGAAAATGCCTGGTGTTAGTCTGCAGAAACCAATAAGGTGTAACAAGATGAGGAGAAGATCTGATGTGATAAATGATGTCATAAATCCTACCATAAAATGAGAGACAATAGCAAAGTAAAAGTAAGCAGGAAATGCCGTTTAAGGGAAAGGAAAATAGATAGACTTCCAAGGTGTTAAAGTGAACGAGAACTGTGAAAGGAATATAATGAATGCTTTGTGTTGATAACATTGCTAAAGCAAGCAAGACACGGAGCAGAGCGTACGAGGATATAAAACCTGAGGACTAAGGTAAATGGATGAAGCCTGTGCGAAAGGTCGCAAAACGAGTTAAGCTTTCCTTTGCCCTTTAATTAAACAGTCTTCTGCTCCTACCAATATTAATGGGGTAGAGCAGTTATCAAGTTTCCCTGTACTAGTAGAATCATGAAAGATTGGTTGAATATTTGTGAGAGTGCACTAAATAGGCTACCAAATGTATCCAATTTACAATATTTGAACAGCTAAAATTGAATCAACGAATTCAGAAGTTACAAACTACTCCATTGTACGGACACAGCCAAGGAAACATAACTAGTAGTCACTTGAAAAAGTAATCACATCATTATATACTTACATATATACTAACAATCCCTAAATTTTTGCTTTCGTGTTTTCACGTACAAGACGTAAACGACATTAGGTATCGATAATTTGTGTGCAGAGCCGCCGTGGTATAGTGGATAAGACGACGAGCTTTCAAGCCAGATGTTGCGAGTTCGAACTTACGTCACCACAAACAAAATACCATTGGCGAGAGAAGGTAACGGGAGCCCACTCTCATAAAGAGCTCACTTCCTAGTAAATTCCCTAACCCTGGCATGGGAATCAGCTAAGCTCAACAATGAGTATGCTACAGAAAAAAAATTTGTGTGCTGTGAAGAATTAATTCTGATCCAAAACATGACAGATGGCATGTACTGCTAATTTTATCCTTTCTTATTCCTTATCGGAACGAAAACGTTGATTACTGAAGTGAAAGCTGCACAGCATTTCTTTAAGAATGAAATCAGCAGCCTTTCATTAAGTGACTGTCAATTCATTGACAAACTCTATTGGAATAATGCCATAAGTAAATACAGTTTGGGTGCAGAATTTTTTTTTCCTTTTGACCATGGCCCCTGCCAGCAGTCATACATTTTTCATAATTAATAATAATTTACAGACACAACTTTATATTTTGGAAAACGTACTTGACTCTCTAAGTATCAACGCATTACAATAATTGCAAGATCAAACTCTCTTTAATGTTCTTTTTAAGATGTGATATACAGAAATAATCTATTATGTTGCAACAGTCATAACCCACAATATTGTCACGTTAATTAACTGAGGCACAAATTAAATTGGTATCACTGAACAGTCAAATAACAAATTCCACAGCATAAAGCAAAACAGCCATAGAGACAATCATCAAATAATATAATAAAAGATGTTCATGTTTACAACTCCAGTTGACTTTAATACATAAACTTTTAATCAACGCAATAACAAAGACTTGTGTTCAAACCACAATATGAACACACACTGGGCTAGTGGCAACTACTACTTTTTGCCCAAAAACTAAGTACAGGGATGACAGTTTCAGGTCTAAAAGGCAAAAAGCAATTTGATGAACAACAGTCAGTGATTGCATCCAAGGGCTTGTTTCTTTTCTTTTTCCTTTTGACCCAGGCCTATGCCCGCAACCTTTAATTTTTATCAAGAAATATATTCTACAGGCAACTTTATCTTTTAAAAAACTTACATGACTCTCTAAGCACCAAGGCACAAAAAAATTACAAGATCAAACTCTTTAGTTTCGAAGTTTTCAGTTTTGCTTTTCAATTTAGCAACAGCAAACTGTTGACGAACCTCTTTTTTATATTTTTAAATATAAAGTGTTTTCAAGTCAACATTAACATCACGGAAGTGTTTCTCGTTACTGTGCTTTCAAATATCGGTTAATTCTATTTCACCTAGTTTAATAACAACTTTATTGTTCATGTAACGGCTATCTTGAGATGCGTGCAGCATTAACTCTAACTGGCTAATGTCGAAGTGAGCTCGTGTTTCATGCCATTGATCATTTATCATTATTTGCTGCATTGTAAACCAAGCCGTTGGGAATCAATGTCTTAATCTTCAGTCTCTAAAAGCGATGTTCAATTTAAGGATCCATAATCTCTCTTATATAAAGTTTCTTTTGATTCTCATTCTTTTTTGAATACTAGACAGTGCTCTTTTTCTTGCTAACTAAAGCTACTTGTAAGTTGTTAAACTTGACAACAATGTTTGCCAAATCTCTTGGGATACCAAAAATCTTTATAAACTCATAGTATCAGAAAGAAGAGCTGATTTTCAGGTGAGTTTTTTCATTGTTGCTGCTGGCAGGGTCAAAAAGGAGAAAAAATCTTGCTGACGTTTTCTGTGGTGACAGATTGGTCTTGAATTTATCTGATTTTTTCTTGGAAAATCTTGCAAGTAGCATCAGTATGATTATCTTTGTTCTTCTGGGTTTTTTTATTGAATTCTTGTTATAAATTAACTTGCCCTACGGTTTAGTCCTCATTTTTGGTTTAAGCTATTTATTTTGCATAGATAAGATGGCAATCATGAACCGTGTGAACTCCAGGCTACGAACGAGATGCTGAATGATTTAGTTTTTTTATGTATTCCTTTCCATATCCTGATATGGCTTCAACCGTTGTTGATAATCTTCAGGGTACTTTTTATATAGTATTCTAATTGATTCAATTTGCTTCTGTTTTGCTTTTTAGTTGGACTCATCATTGGAGCATCAATATGAAGCCGATAGTATTTTTTGCTCTTTTGCTAGCAGCATCATTTGCTAGTAAGTTAAGGATTGTTTATTCTTTACAATGACGTAGACACCAGAAGGGCAAGATTTACGAGTTGCAGAAAATCACAGAAGCTATTTCTAGGTTTCGAGGTTGCTAGAGTTGCCAATTTAAAATGACCATACGTTTACAGTTACACTGGAAAGAGTTTAATTCAATATCAATTTCCCCTTTAAAAAGCATATTGTTGCCACGTTAACAAAGAAGACATTTCATTTGTAGAGGGATTATTATTAGAAATTTGGGTGCTTTTCCTAATGGTGGCGAATTGACTTCACGGACGTTTATTGTTCTCTAAACGAGTCAGACCTGTAGCCCCTCGAGCATCTACATGGTTGAAGTAGTTGTCAAGTCTATTAACTTGTCATTGATATAATATCAGGATTTTGTAAGTACTATAGACTGCTTGTTATTACGTGAATATAGAAATTGTAATTATAAACACCTAGTGTTTCACTGGTCTCTTCATTTCAAAATCACAAGGATGTCGAATTTCCCAATATTATAAAGTGTAGACATGTTTACTATTTCTCTTCAATAATTGTGATCCCAATCGTACCACATCTTGTTTGCCTGGTTAGAGTAAAACCTGTTGATATAGACATGAAAACTGTTGTAGCCAAGGGAAATTTCTTTTTGTTTCGTGTTTAATTGTTCTCTCTCTCTGAAAAAGTGTATATCCAAATTTTAATCCATGTAACTTTGCAGCAAGCTGTTACTGGGAAACCTTTCGCCTTCAACAGCACTGTTGTCAGTTGTGTAGCTTATCACTATTTTACTTTGAGCAGGGAAGTCGCTCTTTCGCTCCTGCCTTTCACTTTTCTCTTGTAGTGTTTCACATGCATAATATTGTCATCTGATTACCTTACTAACAGGATCGAAAGAGAATGAGGTTGTGCAAGGTGAGTTTTTAAACGATTAGTTTAGTCTTTCTTTTTTCCATCGTGCGCAAACTAAGTACGAGGGTGATATCAAATGAACACCTTTATACATTAGTGAAATGTATAAATTTCACTTTAGCACGTTGTATCTGATCAGACCTAAATGAAATACAATTTTGCTAATTGTCTTCCTGCAACTGAATACTTAACCCGTTAATTAACCCGTTATGATACAGCCAGGTTGACTGCTACGAAATTTTCTTAAATAATTTTGAAGCCTTTCCGAAGAATCTTTTTACGTTTAAAATCCACAAGATCATGATTGATGCTTTATGATTGCTTGGGCTCACTCATTCAGTAAATCATTTTATATTTATTTTCTTTATTAGAGGAAAGTGATAAATCCATTTTACTCTCCCAGGATGACTTGCCAGGTATTCCTTCTCTTCTTTACCTTTTATTTTATACTAATTACAGTTTGGACACTGAAACGTCAACTCCATTACCCGGTTTCTATGTTTTGGGTTTCTTCGTCTTTGGCTTTGCTTTATAGTTTACTTTCACTCTTGTCGATGTTATCGTGTTTGTTTCCGTTATTTTAAATTGATTCCAATTTCATTTTTGTCTATTTACTTTTTCTTTGCAATTGTTATAGCACTCTTTCTTGTTCTTGGTCCTAACATCGTCTCCTTTCCCGTCCTGCTCTGTTCAAGAAGTAACAAAATAATTCTTATTGTCGTTTAGCTGACCCACACCATCCCAACAAAGTGTTCACCACCCCAATCTGTTTCTCATTGGCCTGCAAATGTACCAAACCATCAAGAAGAATGATTCAAAGATACCGTAAGATCATCAGGAGAATTAAAATCAAAATGATCAGATTTTGGCGTTCTCGAGTTGGTCGTACCATCCGGCGCATTTACAAGAAGGTCAAAGTCTTTGTTGGCAGAATTCTCAAGAAATTGAAGAAAACATGTTACGGACGGAAAGTGTTGAAAGCCATAAAGAAGATCAAATTGATGAGGAAAAGGATGGTTCTTGCTTATAAGAGACTCTATATTGGATGGAAACCATGTCGTTGTGGCATTAGAAAGAGTGCCTGCCCTCGAAAACGTATTGGATAGAAGAATGTCATTTTGATAAATTAATTTAATAGATAGAATTTCGAAAATTGTTTTCTTTGTCTGCGTCTATGCCTGCCTTGATAACGACGTTGACTCTCCTAGTAGAGACACGTGCTACCCAATAATGTGGTACATGGGGTATCGTACAAGTGAGATGAAAAACAGCATTGGGAAGAGGATTATGGATACGTTGTGAGGATTACATTGTTCCATCTGGCAATCCAAGATTAAAAATATGAAGACTTAGTGAACGCAGCCTTTGTGAATTAAGAAAGAAATTAAAGAAATTTGTTAGCCTTGCAACAAGCTCTTATGATCTCCCCAGCAATTAAGGGAGTAAGCAGTTTTCCCGTTTCGATAAATCTATAGCGAACAATGTGCATTATATAATTATATTATGAAACATAAGTACTATTTGACCAATTGATTTATAATCTACTACTACAGAAGTTACAATCATGTCGGATTTAAGAGCGAAGCAAAGGGAACAAATGTTAAATATGTTAACGATGTAATCACGTCAGTACATACTTCCTTTGAACACAGGTTGTTCATATTAATAATCACATAATTTTCATTCTGCGTGCTTCTATAGACGCAGCAAAAATCAGCAATCGATGTTTAATGTGTTGTGAAGAATGGTATATATCTTATAGTATATATATGGCCTATGTCATCTATCAACAATATCATGATAGATAACACGGGTTGCTTATGTTTTAACGAAAACTGTGACTTTAAAGATGCAGATGAAGTGAAACCTTCACAGGATTTGGCTCTCGATATTGATTGCTGTTTTCTTTACGTTATTTCTGACTTTAACATTTGTCAGCAGCCTAATAATCAAGCACAAGATAGAACACAGAATACGACATTACACGTGCAGCTTGCTTCGATCAAGGTTAACAATAATCCTATAATAATAATCCTAAAACAATAATTAACTATAAGCGAAAAACTGGACTGAATATTTCGACAATTTTGTTAAGTTTAGCAATAACAAATTGGAATTGAATATGTTTCCTCATCAAAGAAGAACGTTTCTCATAGTCAAATCAACATTTTTTAAACGTTTTGGATTTCCCCTCATTGAAATGCAAATGTACCAAACCATCATGGAGAATCAAAATTCTCAGATTTTGGCATTCTCGAGTTGGTCGCACCATCCGACGCATTTACAAGAAAGTTTTAAGTCTTCCTTGGCAAAATTCTCAAGAAATCGAAGAAAACATGTTTCAGGTGGAAGGTACTCAGCGCCATGAAAAAGATCAAGTTGAGTAGAAAAAGGATTATTCTTGCTTGCAAGAGACTCTTTATTGGATGGCATTCATGTCGATCTGGCATTAAGACAAGTGTTTGCCCTCGAAAGCGCATTGGATAGACGAATAATGTCATCTTCCAACAGGTGCCTTAAAGTTTTAGCTAGCACAATCAACAAAGTAATATGCATTGTCTTCTCAAATGCCTTGTATTCCAATTAATAACTACTATTTCAATTAATGTCATCTATTGGAATTAGCGTCGTGAATAAAGCATTTTGTAACAATAAGTAAATCAGGTAGGAGATGCTTCTTGACATTTTCCTTTTTTATCACAACTCCAAGAATTCTACCAACGAAGCAACTATCTATCTCTCTTAGCTTGGCTTCACCATTAGAGACTTTTGAATGGCTCTGTCCACGTCGACTGACGCCTGACTAGGCCGATGCGGGACAAGCAAGTCTGCCCCTAGAGACTGCAGCTAAAGATCTGGTCTGCTATAGCTGCTGAGGCATTCCACTCCTTGCGCCTGCGATGTTTCTCCTTCAGTTCGACCCTTCAGGCTGAACCCCTGCGGGGGTCCTGAATCGCGGAGATTGCCTGGTAGACCGTACAGATGATCAGCAGCAAGTGTCGACCACTGGAGATGGGCA
>JANTCA010004872.1:0-10019 GCA_024741275.1 Chironex yamaguchii
AAAATCTAAATTAAATTCGGAACTAGGGAAAATAAAATCTATTCTCCTTGAAAACTGGTATCCAGAGGATGTTGTTTCTAGAATTCTTCGAGAAAAGATCAGTGATTTTAAAAGCGAAAAGTCTTTTGGGCCCCAAAAATGTCCTGTATACCAAAAACGTCCTTGGCTAGGCAAAGTTACTATCCCAATGGAAACACTGACTAAAACAGCTGTAGTTAAGTGTTTCTCTGCTGTAAATCCAAGAATTGTTTTCACGACTAGGAAGATCTTGCCATCCACTCACAATTTTTGTGCCGATGTGAAGCTCGGTATGTAGGTCGCACTTCTCAAAGATTGTAGGCAGAAAAAGCTCGTTTTTTCACTTGGACTCTTCCAATAACGTTTTGTTTCTTTATTTTCAATTTCTTTGTTTCCTTTCTTGTTTATGATTGACTAGGTTTGCTACATGTTTCGTATAAATTGGTTGCCATATACATATATTTTCCTTTCTGACGATTCATACTCTGAAGAGTGTCAGACGAAAAAAGCTTACAAGTATGTTTTTAGCGCAATTTTGCAAATTTTGAAGGCGATTTTCATGTTTTGTACCACAAAAAGATTGTTTCAGCGATAACTGTTTAACCCTTGTTGAATATATGATACGGAAGCCAAGTTTCTCTGTCAAAGATCATAAATGGCCATAAATGACTTTTTATCTTAAAATAAACTTTCAACCGTGTATGAGGGGATTTTCCATAGAAAGGAGTAGCAGAAGGTTAAAAGGACGTGGTCTAAAAATCTTTCCGGACGGCGCCCTTCAAAGACCAACACTGGGGCCAAGGCCGTCTCTCGACAGCCCTGGTGTTATTATGTAAGCTGCCTTGATTTTCCCTGATAAAAATGGT
Organism: Chironex yamaguchii; assembly: GCA_024741275.1. Taxonomy (NCBI): domain Eukaryota; kingdom Metazoa; phylum Cnidaria; class Cubozoa; order Chirodropida; family Chirodropidae; genus Chironex; species Chironex yamaguchii. The sequence continues at coordinate 885 of JANTCA010004872.1, forward strand.
TTATTCAAGAAAAACAAAATGAATGATGATTGTTAAAACATTGAAATATGACTGTAGATTTCTAGTCAGCTAATTCATGGGATGTTAATGTATAAACAGGCTTAACTCTCTCTACTCAACATGATTTATTTAAGAGAAACGAAGAAGTTAGCATTACCTGAAATGATTGCTAAAACATAAGTATATAACTGTAGATTCATAGTCACCTGCTTCAGACCATAGAAAGGTTGCTTTGTTGAACTGCGGTTGTAACTGTATAAGAACACTTCTTCCTTCGATGTCCAGAGATTCCTACCAGGAGAAATGATAATCTTTGAAAACAAACAAGTGAAAATCGCTGTCTTCTTATCTCTGAAACGAGATTGACAGGAACTTGAATTATAAGAAACTTTCAGACAACAAAAGCTGCATTGCAGACAGTGAGCTATTATATATGAATGCTGCCGGGAACACTGGCAAGCTCAGAATCATGCTCCTTGTAAGTATGTCCTTAATTATTCAATTCGTTACAATCTGATCAAAATAAATAAAAAATCCAATAACTATGATTGGAGATCTTATATGGATTTGATGATCATCAAACGTATATCAGCTCATTATTAATTAGACATTACAACAGCATTAGACTACCACTTGATCTAGTTGAGATATTTTGTGATATAGGCATAACATTATGCTTTATATCAGTTCAAATACGAAATACTGTAAGTCAAGTATTGTTATAGAAGTTATTTTATAATTGATTCCTTATATTTGGTGTAACTTTCAGGCACGGTTCTTTATAGAGTTAGTGCCAACGGTGTTAAATGGATGCTTTGCAGACATTAACTATATGCCACTTACAAGCTTGCACGCCAATAGACAGACACAAAATAACATGATTGGATGACAAATAGTCTTTTGACCTTCCCTATTGAGCTTTTTAGCCCAGTAGGAAAAGTGTCAGATTTAAAGTTGTGAGACATGGGTTCCACTCCCCCTCCGATGGTCACAATCATAACTTTCCTGCAATAATTTGCAGTCATTCGTAACTCTTCTTAACATTATAACTTGTTGTTCGTACAAAAACGCATTTCATTTATCATTTGATAATTTAAACATCGATATAACTATAGTATCTTTGTTTCGTAAAAGGATCAGTTTACGTCAAAACCTAGCCGCTAGCCACCACTGTCAAGGAAGGTCTTGTTCAAGTATCAGAGAGCTTAGATCGTGTGATCAGCAAAATATTTCTAATCTCTTAGTTTACCCCCGACACACCCCTACTGACTAGCTCGTTACGTCAGAACGACGGCCACCCTCTGTTTCCAAAATCCCTTACCTACTGGATGTTAGTATAGAATTTGTTCGTGTGCGAATATAAAACTTTTTTGAATCTGAAATTCTCAATCTATAAGGATTTGATTACTTACCTTTCTCCAATTGCCCAGCAAAAGGTGGAGTTCTCAATCCTCTGAAAATTGGTTAGTCGACTATTCCTTTAGCTCCCAACGCATCAACAATTCCATTCCTTACTGCATCCTTTTAAAAAATGATGACATACAGACTCGGTCACTGTCATATAATTCAAAACAATCATAAAATAGTTGATGAACAACTCCAAAGATATTGCGGATTCTTCTTGATAATAAGAAGTACAAAGTCAAGATTATATGTTGTAAATAGGAAAACAAACTGATATGTTGTAAATAAGAAAATTAAAGTAACAACGAACAATAAGTTTTAACAGAAAATATCTTAATGCCTTTCAGCTCACTTATTGGTTTTTATGATGCACAAATTATTACTTTTATGCGTGTGGCGTATTATGTGGCATATAATGTGGCGTATCGTATGGCGTATCGTGCCAGGTGTAGCGTGCTACAATGTGACATAGAGAATCTGAGCTAAAAATACAGGGGCATCTCAAGTTTCAGCAAAGCAAGAAAGATATGCTCTTATAATCTGCCAAATGGACTGATCACCGCTTTTACAAGAAAACTTCAGGAGGTGCGATCTCGCCATGAGACCAAGAATCAAGACTGTGAACATGATATCCGTTATAAGGCAGGTCCAGAAAGAGCGTAAAGAGTACGCCCTTTTCATCTTTAAAGACATTGACACCGTGAAAGGAGAGGCCGTCTGTATATTTCTGAATAGGAACAGCTTCCCAAAGCAGTTTGTGGAATGAAATGGAACAAAGGAACAGGACATCTGTAGTAGTAATCCATTGGCTATAATTAATATCACAAACAGGGTAATGAAGGGTTGTCTTCCTTGCCACAATCTTGACTTATCTCTTGATCATGTGTGTTCCACCACATGCTGCATAAAACACAGGAGAAGTTGTCTAGTTAATATAACAACTAGATTGCTCTCGTAAGTTTTTGTTAACTTCAGACACAGCAAAAATATTTTCGCCAATCATGTTTGCCAATGACTATGGCATTCTACTGCACACAAAGCCCTGCAGATGCTCCTAAAATTATGCGAGATATGAGAAGCCTTCAATATACCCTTCAACCTCCACAATATCGAGCTGTTGAAGCACCACTTTAAAACCACTTTGATTAAGGCCAGCTCTGCTGACTAGGACATAGCATCAGGATAAATGACTATCACATCCCCTGGCCACTTGCCCTGGCGGCAGTGCAGATAGCTTGCACATGGTGGACGAAAACTGGCCAACTTCACAACTAGTACAAAGACACAGGGGGCAATCAGTGACGAAGTGGAATCCATTCTAAATAACTAAATAGTGCAGCTAGTCACTTTACTTTACTGACACACACAGCTTCTGCTAATTTCAAGGATGGCAGCCATGAAGGACTTGTGGGCATGATGCATTCATAGAACAGCTTCTGCATAGATAATACCAACACAATTCCAGTGCCCTGCCTGCAGTTGACAGTAGACTTACAGACTTGGACTGCAGAGCCGATCAGCAGAGTCATAGGTGATCATGTCACTGTCTTATTCAGATAGTAAAGGAAATATGTAACAAAATATCTGGCAATAATAATGCCAAAATACGAAAGATAAATAAGAAATTGAATTGAAGAATTTGTCCCTTACTCACTGCTGGGTTTTGACTTGTGATACCAAGGACTTCAAATATCCTTAACATATTGGTTTGCTGGCTTTTAGATGTGACAGTGTTGAGTTTGATCTATGTCCATGGTGTTCGATTTATCTGGAAAACAGTGCTCTATACATAAAAATAGACAGCGGTATATATGTTGAAGTAAGGACAAGACAAATCTAGTAACTGTTTATCCCAATAAGCCTGTTTCATTATCCCTTCACTCTTCTTGGGACTTGTCAGAAGTAAATCGTTACCACAATTACTGCACCAAGTGCAGTATTTGCAGCATTTTTAAGAGCAAATAACATAATTTGCTGGGCTATGTGGATTTTTGATCTCTGAAATGCAAGTCAGCTTTTTCCAATTCATATAACTAAATGTTAAGCAACATGTTACATTAGCAATATCAATGAAACAGTGTTGTCAGGCATTTTCACAGGTACCAGAGTCACTGGAGCAACTGTTCCATATCCCCTACATATGTGGGGAAGATACAAGGGCAGCAAACTGCCCTTCGCAAACAAAATGCTCCCAATCAATTCATACATGCTTGATAGAAAGCTACAGTGATTTGTAACCACTGTTTCTGTCCTAGGTGCCATTCCTATGCTTCCTGTTTCCACCACTTCAGAAAGCTTCTGTTGCCCCTGGGCATTCATGCGATTACAAGCAGATGACCTCCATGACTTCTTTAAAAATGATGCTTTCTTCTTCCCTTATTCAAAAATACTAGCTTTTAAAACCAGGTCTCAGGTCCAATGTTTCTTTGATCTTGTGGTCAACCTGCTGTCTTGCATTACAGGCATATGCCCTGCCAAGGTGTGCTTTAACTCTAAATCACTTTTACTAACAAAGTCTAAACCCTATCATCTTTTAAGACATCCAGCTTTCTCCACCTATCTATTTTTACTATTGATCTTTCCATGCTTCTCTGTGCTACTAATACTTCTTCAAATGGCCTTAAATTATTTTCAATATATTTGGGTTCTGTGGCTCATATTATTCTGCCAATATCACATATGCAACTTAACGATACTGACCATTTGCTTTAGGGAATTCAATTCTTTTTCAAATCTCTGTCACCCAGCTGATGTTTTCCGGTTGATATCTCCGTCAGGGTTGCACTTGACAACTGTACTATACATCTGCTTTTTCTTTGGCAACTTTCTTATCTAGTCTTATTTCTATTTTTGTGGCTGTTTTGGTTGCTGTACAGATGCATCTACACAAATCTTGATTTCTTGATCATTTAGCTTTACTGTTGATTTCTAACCATGTAAACCAGCCATCAGTTTTGATAATAAAGGTACTCTGTCATCAATCCACCTAGGATAGACACTCTGTTGGAGAAGCGATAAAGCTGCTACTATTACAATGGTACGATGCAATGGTAAACTTGGCCGCAAATTTTATTACAGGGATCTCTTAAACAACAGCACTTTGAGTGACAGTATCATTTAAAGTAATATTCTTCAGCCCATTCTCAAAGGAAATGTGTAGAAAATCTTAATGGGTCAACAATTCCATTTAATTTACTCTAAACACAACTCAATCAATTTAACAAACAAATGTATCACATCCGAAACCTTTTCTATACAAAAATGTAGCCTGTGCTTTACACATATTTTAAACATGTTAGCCCTACAATTAAGTTCAGCAGTAGCAGGGGTGAAGCCAAAAACAATGTCTGAATGCTAATAATAACCATAATTTCCATTTTAAATACCAGTTTTTATAAGTTTTAAAAGCACTTGGAAAATGTATGCTACTATTAATTTCTTTCAATCTAATAAATATCACATAAGATCTTTATAACTGGAAGGTGTACCTAAAACCTCTCCCATATTCTGTCTCCTGAAAAAATCCACCATGATCCTCTTTATCCCTGACATCATACAATCCAAGTACAAGATGAGAGAATTAATAACACTCACCTACCTCTCGACAAAACTCCCAAAGTTCTGTGTGTCACCTCTGACACCCACTTTAACTTTTCACCCATATTTTAACTCATATTACAACTCCAAAGACTCCAAAGAAACAATGGTATAAAGGCCCTTGCTCAGATCACACAAGGTTAAGAAAAGACATTCCTAGTGACTACCTACATATCTTTTATCCACACAGTCAATAATTATGGTTCCCCATCTGAGCAACAGCTTGGCAGGAGAGCTACAGCTGTTACACAAATTCCTATATCTCAAGACTGGACCTTACAGTGGACAACAAATGTCTTAAATGTAATGGGACCCACCACAATGTCTCTGATGTTTTCAACTGCCATCAGGACCCCATGCACTTCACCATCAAGGACCTACGGAAAGACCCCATCACAATAACAGGATTCCTTAAGTTTTGAAGTCTATTCCAACAATATGTTTATACTTCATTATCCCATGAAGGCCTTGGAACAGAGAAGGGGAGTTGAAATGCTCCAAAAACTAGTCATACCCAGTAAAAATGCGAAGAGTGTGCCCTGTTATTTAGCCTTACACCCACATTGCAACAAATACCTCCAAAGACTCCGCAAGAAACAACAGTATCAAGGCCCTTGCTCACACCACATTGGGTAAAGAAAAGGATTCTCTGGTGTCTACCTACAAATCCTCTATACACAATGTCAGTGGGCCCCTCAAGTCTCCAAAAAACCAAAACATCAGTAAACTCCAAACAACCAAAACCTCAGCTCTCAGGACACCAAATTGGTTGCAATGTTTTCAGTCCCTTATCAACATTAGGAGACAAACATTTTCCCAATTCAACAGCACACTGACCTCCTTGCCATCTAATAGCTGGTAACAACGATGCAGTCAGGACATTTAACCCATAGTTGTGCTAATGCCCAGTCCCCACCCAGAAAGATGCAGGCTACCCTCCAATCCAAATACTCCACAACAGTTCAACAAAACACCTGGCCAAACATAAAAAACATACAATCACATCCATACTCACTATGTGGAGCATACTCAAAACAGCCTGAACCCCAAACCCCTTCTTAACAATATTCCTCTGGACATTCACCCATCTGAGCGACAGCTTGGCAGGAGAGCCAAAACTGCTCTCTCCCAACTCTGCTCCAGCTACAGCTGTTACACAAATTCAAACTCTTCAGCCTGGACCTTACAGTGGACAACAGATGTCATAAATGTAATGGGACTCACCACAATGTCCCTTATCTCTTCAATTGCCCCCAGAACCACATCAATTTCACCATCAAGGTTCTATGGGAAGACCATCACAATAACAGGATTCCTGAAGTCCTGAAGGCCAGATCAACAATATCTTGATACTTCACTATCCTATGAAGGCCTTGGAACTGAGAAAGGAAACTAGTCATACTCAGTAAATATAGGAAGAGTGTACTCTATTATTTTGTCACACTTTACAATACATACTTGGTTAATACAACCTATTCTCAGAAATTTGCACAACCGATGAGAAGAAGATATCATATCTCAAGTACTTGTGTGAGAAAAACTCTGGATTAGTTCAATCTGAGAAAAATATTTAGGTCATCTATGACTCTTAAGGTGAGATCAATTTTAGTAGCTCTATTTTTTAGGGCACTCAAATATGATGGACTAATATGAGCCATAGCGATAGGTCGGGGCCACTTTTTTTCGGGATCAGGATCAGGGTGATCCCGATTGGGATTGAGACTGGGACCAGGATTTGTGAGTTTTACCTAATTTGTGCATGTCAAGCTTTTTTGACACTATGGAATACCACATGATACACGTTTTTTGCAGTTAAATATTGTTTTTGCTTTTCCATTATCATATGTGTGTACATACTAGCCCAATGTGCCTAGTCCACACTTTATGTTCAAGCAAATTAGAAATCACTGTCACTTATAAATAAGAAATTATTAATAGTACCAGGTGACAGACATTACCTAACTCCAGCCTACAAAGAACTGACCCCGTGACTAAATCTGTATCTACACTCCTCAATACATCTATTTGTAATAAAACATTCAATGTTTGCCTACCTTCCTCTTCACTCATGACTGATGAAGATGCCTTCAAATAGTTTTGCAGTTCTCCGTTATGACACAATTCCAGGACTAAGTAAACATAGTCTTGGTCTTCAAAGTAACTGTACAGCTGACATAAAGAAGAAGAAACATAAAATGTGCATACATAAGTACAACAATTACTATAAATGAAGGCATAGCAAAAGAAAGCTAAGTAGATAGAAGGATGGAGATGGAATACGGAAGGGAACGGAACCTCCGTTTTTTGAGTGTGAGTGACAGACCATGTGCCTCACAGTGGCTTTTTTCTATGAGGTACATGATTAATACTAAAGAATTTTCAGGGGCATGCCAAATGCGGGGTTGTGTGACAGGAACAAGCCAAATGGGGTGGAGGGGAGTGTCAAATCCCCAGTCTATAGTAAGCTTGTTGGTAAACGTATCTTCTGTTGGTAAGATTTAAAAGCTTCAATGTATGTCACCTTTGAAACTAGTAGGAGTTCTTTTTATAATCAATTGCAGATTCATACATTTGAAAATGCTGTTACAACTGCTACGTGGTTTAACACTATGTGAGTGATTTCACATTTTTTGAAGGAAAAAATTCCGCCAAGGTTGTCTGGTGACTCAAGAAAAGTGAGTAGAGTGACAACATGTGAACTTATTATTCCAAAGGTGCATGTGTTGGCAAGTGTGTATGATTGCATGCATTAAACAGAGGGGCTTGAATGGTTGGATGTGGTCATGAAAAAAACAACAAATGAATGGTCAGCAAGAAACGATTTACTGGCTGGATGAATAGATACATGGACAGGCAAACAGATAAATATACAGATAGGCAGATGTGTAGATAGACAGATGGATTCAAGGCTGGACTATGAAAGAATGGAGAGGAGTAGGGATGGGTCAACTCAAGAAAAATTCTATGGATGCAAAGACAGATGGATTGAGTGATACACAGACACATGGATAGATAGATAGATAGGTACTAATATACTTTAGCTGAAAAAGAAGAACTTGTAAAGATTTAGGGGCATTCTTTAGTTTGTTTGTTCTACCAAGTTTATGACATTTTTCTTGTTGTGTTGTAGCTTTCAGTATTTTTCAAATTCCGACCCCCCATTTATTAAGACCCCCTGGTTATTAAATTTTCGAAATTTTTCCGACCCCCCTGTTTATTAGCTACCTAAGAGTAGGCAATTAATACAGTGGATCAATGTACGGAAGAGGAAATGGATGAGTTTAACACTATGAAACCCAAAACAAATTTATAATTTGTTCCCTATACTTTTCTACATTCATCACCTTGTGATTTTACTGTTTGCCAGATTATATAAACAATAGCTGAAATGTCTTACCTCAACAATAGCAGGATGCTTAAGCTGACAGTGAATCTCGACTTCATTTTGCACTCTGTTAACAAATCCATTTTTGGTCATATCCCTCTTGTCAATCTGCAATAAATGTGATACAATATTATCCATCAATATATCACTCAACAGATGACATATTTAAGACAATTTCTGTCAGCTCAAGACAATTTATTATGTTAGAATCTCTTAGGCCACAAAAACAAACAGTACAAGAGTACATTATACTTTTGGACAAGTTCTCTATAAGTAACTGTAAAATAAGTCAAATATAAAAAACCAATATTAATGCAGCTTTAAGATCAAACTCGCATTTCAAGCACTTGAAAATGTAAAAATTTGTCATGCTCAGTTCCCATGAGAATGTTAAGTATTTTTAAACACAGATAGTGTGGTCACTTCTTGGTTCATATTTGGCAACAAAACTGTAAGCAAACATATATATTTATGTTGAAAAACTATTCAGGAAATAATATATGAGGACCATTTTAAAATGAAACCCCACATGGAACCAGCTGCAGAGAACAACCCACATATATACTGTACCAAAAAGATTCTCTTACAATAAATAGGAGTTCAGCCATAAATCAATTGTTGGAATCTTCAACCCAAAGGCAAAATCAAACAGACATAAAGTATTTGTCATATGCAGGGCGTAAAATTGCGCCTAATACAGGCGCCAATGCGACTAAATTTTTCACTTTGGCGACCAAATCCTGAAAATT
>JANTCA010004875.1:0-10014 GCA_024741275.1 Chironex yamaguchii
TAAAATTTATAATAAAATTTATAAAAAAATTTATTATAAAATTTACAATGAAATTTATATATAATTTTATATCTCTCTTCTTCTATATCAATACAAAGTAAGAGACGTCGGAAGCATGGAGGAATCAGGCGGTAGCTACCAGTTTTGCTTAGATGTCATGAGTGATAGTTATACATCTTTTCCAACAAGCCATATTGCTAATTTCTGCGTGATAGAAATATTTACTCGATTTCCAAAATACCGAGAGGTCTTAATGATGATCAAGTAACAGACAATTCATCAGTTACATTCTAATGATGATCTTACCCTTAATCCCGTTAGCCGATTATAAATCTGAGTATCAGATTCCAGAAAAGTACTCCGAGAGCGCAAACCGCCAAAGACCTTAGTCTTTGAGTAAAGTTGCTAACAGATAGACAAGCACACGGTAATGGAAATAATACATCCTTGACGGAAGCAATTGAGATTTTTTTTCTCTGTCAACAATTATGTGATTACAACTAGTATTTTATCCATTTGAAAATTATTCACAAACGTCGTCATTAGTGTTTTGTTAATAAGTAATAGAAAGAAACAGACTTTGGTTCGCCGTTGAATTTTATTAAACAGAGTGTCATCGCCAAAATATCGTGTCTGCAATTACTTCACATTTGTCCACAGAATGCTAAGAGTGATTCTCTTCCACAAAAGTTTCTTCCGACATAATGTACATTATCATCAGTTATCATCCAACTTTAAAATCCCTCTCCTTAGTCCCTGGTAGTTTCCAGCAGTTTTTAATGATCACCGGCCGTCGCTTCGATCCTTGAGTTCAAAACTTCGAAATTCATAACTACCGTGAAACTTCAGTTTTTGAAGAGCATGAACCTCTGCGCAAAGTGGGATTACTCCAAAAGTAGAGAACGGAATTGAAGACAGGATTCATGCAGGCGATTTTGAACAACACGTTTAGGATTGTTGGTGACTTGACATGGATGTAAAACTTAAAATGAATAAATACTGCCACCATGGGACACAGCTGCACAATAAACATAACTACTGAAAGTATATTTGTGAATACAATAGCCTTTCGAAACCTCTTTTGATACAGAGACATCCCTTGGGATGAGCACTGGACTTGCGGATTCCTCTTCCTAATGTGTCCTCTGAGTAAAGTATTTGTACGTTTTCGGATAACAAAAACTGTAATGAAGTTTAAAGAATACAGTGCAACTCCCATATGCGGGAAAAATCCACAAGCTGTTGCAATGACAGCAAATATGACCAATGTCGCTGTCCATACCGTAATCCTTTGAAAAAATTGCATTCTCTTGAACTGAATAACTCTGAGGTAAAGACATACAGAAAGAATAGTAACAGATGTCGTAGATAGTAAAAATGCACCTCGTAATAGCGACATACTGATATAGAGAACTGTTACACGAGAGCAAATATTAGCTACTGTTGACGTAAAATTCAAAGTTAAAAGCAACAGACGTGTAAAACCAAAGAATAGGTCTCCAACAAAAAGCATCAGAAGACTAGATTTATAAAGCTTTGTTATCTTTACTCCTTCTTTCGAGTAATGTGCTATGAAGCAAATTGTGAAAAGTGATAAAAGAAGCATTGATGTTGTGAGTACAACGGCAATCATATTGTTTTTTTCCTCACTCAGGCCAAAGTGGTTCATCAATTTAAAGTAAATACATTGTGCGTCTTTCTCCATATCTAAGTAGAATATCTTAGTATTCTTCTTCTTTAAGTTGGTAGTCTCTCATGTCATCGGAAAAGCATTCCGATCAAAGTCCTCCAAAGAGAACGTCTCTAGTGATGCAGGAGATGGTGACTGGAAATGCATTACGTATATATTATTATTAGGAGATAAAGAGCAAGTGTTAACAATGATCACAGTTGCGTTTTATCTATCACCCTTTCCCAGAATATGCTTTTGTCAGGAACAAAAAACGGTGATTACACAATAAGATCGTTGACAGGAATATTTTATTGTACTTTTTGTTACATATCATGGCAATGACGATATCTTGTTAGCAATGGGTAATCAACAGATGAATAACAGATTCAACTTAACAACAGATGTTTTAATGTTACTCCTTTTGCAAGTAAGTAGCACAAGTAAATATCAACGGATATTTTGGGTCACCTTATGGTCACTGGATATCAAGCATGTCCAGTCGTAATCGGTATAACATCACAGTAATAAACCAGAGGGTTTTGGTATGAATCCAACTATGACCGTAACTCATGTCCTTCCCCCATGAGTACTATTGTTGTACTTTTCTTGTAAAAGTCACATTAATCATGATTTAAAGCATAATATGTCAGATAGATGGCTATCCACTTAAACGAGCAAGAAATAACTTCGTAGTATCAAATTGGCATCAACTATATGATGGTGAAAAAACCAAGGCGAGCAAAAATAATCCTCAAATTATTAAACTATCTCTAGTTTTCTCCATTTTGGTGCTACGTTCATGATAACATACTACATATTGTCAATAAAATGTTAAATAGATATAATACTAAAAGTATACTACGTATACCACCATTATCACCAAAACACTATTCTCCTGCTTTGGCTTCGAGCAGAAACGAATAAAAATTTGCAACATTGCAAGGAAATTTTCAAGTTTTGTACCACGAAAGGATTGTTCAAGTATTTTAAAAATACCTATTGTCCTGTGCATGAGCATTCGGTTCGCCAAATAAGTTTCAGTTAAGTGAGACAACTCGGTACATAGATTTTTATTTGGGTCATTCATGTTGTAACAAATTCTCTTAAGACTACTAACTGTTTCTAGTAATGTAACCCGTAACTGCAGTTATTTTCGGACTTCCTACTGAACTTATTTTTTGGTCCAATATTCAATTTTTGACTTGGTCTGTATGTTATCTTCCATTCATCCACATATATGTTACAGTTTTAAGTGACAAAATAATTATTCACACATGTCTTCTACTGCATAATGACGGCAATTAAGGTAATTAGAAAGAGGAAATTGTCAATTTAACTACTCAGGCAGCCATGCATTGAGAACATGCAAAACGGCCACACGATTAAAATATAAGTTAAAATAAAAATTAAAATATAAATCTTTACAGCGCTTTTGAATAAGAGAATGAACCATCCGTGAAAATCTGACCTACGTGCGACGCTTAACCTTACTGAATGTCAAACATTTCTAACTTTCTGTCGCGCTCATAGCACAAAACCAATGTCCCTAGAAAGCATTTCGACATACGCGTCTCGGTTACCTTGGCAACACTCCGGCCAGATTGGTCCCTCAAATGATGTTCTATGTCACCCATTCCTAGTTTCTAAAGCATAAGATGGCATTCAAAGCAGGCCTTACTTGGCAGATGCTTAGGTTGAAGCTTCCTTTTTTAATTCTGTACAAGCCTTTTTTCTATAGTCCGCTGTGGGTACATAACTTACCACATTTAACCTCTCTTTCACATGAATAAGGCCTTATAGGTTGAATAAGGACTTGTAGTTCGCGAATCGATCGCTTCTCTTGTTCTCTCTGTCCTAAAGACTTTTTCGATTCTCCAATATAGGTGGCAGGACAGTCTTTACATTGTAGCTTGTGCAATATTTTATTCTTTTTAGTGATTGGTATTGGGATCAGGGTTTTCGACAGCATGGTTCATAAGGTGGAATCTGTGTAAACGGAACATTGAATGTTGTGCTATCTGAGAAGTCCCTTGATCTTTTCATTGGTATTCGACAGCATGGTTCGTAAGGTGGAATCTGTGTAAACGGAACATTGAATGTTGTGCTATCTGAGAAGTCCCTTGATCTTTCCATTGGTATTCTTGATGTAGGGGAGGAAAATCCGTTTCTTTTTCTCCTTTTTGTTTGGGCGAAGCTATCCTGCTTAGGGCCCTCTGGATGTCTGCAAAAACTGATATCCGTTGGAAAGGAGGTTTGCACATTGAGTTATAACTAGTTCAACAACTTCATTTCTAGTAGCCTGACGATGGGAGAAGGATCTCTCGCAATGCAGCTCAGAAAAAGCTTATGACTTAAAGTACAATAAACTTTAAACATCCATGGCTTTCACTCAGTCGACAAATATTAGGATTTTCATGTCTAATATGTCTTGCCTAAACACTGTACTGGTAACGCTTTGTGCCAAATAGGAAATGTTATTTATTGTCCAAATGCTATTGTTTACTCTCAAGACCACAGTCGCTGATTTCTGTTAGTTACGTGGCCTTAAGTATCTGCTAAATTGCTTGGTCTTGTATTACTCAAAGAGTAAGAAAATCAAGTCACCCTACAGGAGTGATAGTCATAATAAATTAACTACAACATATGTGTAGCAAATATGGTTTAACCCCTTGGGAAATTCATTTTATTTGAAGACACAAACACTGACTAGAAATGAGATTGTAGAACTATTTATGACTCAATGTGCGGACCTCAGTGGTGACATTAAGATGTCCTTCGAGGTGGCACTAAAACATTTTGTGTTTGTCTTGTTCTTCTCTCTAGTCCAGTTATGTGATTGCTGTGTTGTAGAGGGTGGACGGTTTCTTTTAGTTTCCTGGATGTAGTCTTGGTCTCCTTGTCTATAATTTTCTTGTTTTACCAATCGAATTTTTTTACTACTTTCTCAGCAGTGCTCATCTATAATGGCTTTTGATGTCGCCTATCTCTGCTGTTCTCCTATTTTCTTTTTCTCTTTGTCCTAGAGATCTTTTGGATTCTCCGATGTACGTGACTGGATAGTCATTACATTGTAACTTGTACACTATATCATTCTTTTTAAGGTATGGTGATTACGTATTTAGTTGAAAATCTAAACACTGCTAATCCAGTCCTTCCTCTCGCCTTGACCACAGCTTGCGATTCCTTCTGCTTGAAATCAGAGTTGGCAGCTTCTTTCGCATTTTATGCGACATGCTTGGAGAGGGCTTGAACTAGGATCATATTTAAGACCTTTGGAGGCCTTTCATGTATGCTACTGACCATCATCACTATACATTCATTCCAATCGAAGAGATGGTAACTTAGATTGGAGAGCTTGTTTTAAAAATCTATTTTTAAAACATTTTACATGAACCCAAACGATGAATATTTTTCTTAAATTGCATATTATTCCGCAAGAAAAAAATGCATTGAAGAAATGTCTTTTAAGCTATGCTATCTACTAATCATGCTGACACCAACGCAGCAAACTAAGTTGTCCGGCTTATTTATGATTATTGCTGATGTTCTTTCATCTGAATTTCAAACAACACTGTTTGTATTTGATGTCTTGCAATGAGTTGATTTCGCGGAGAGAATTTTGTGAGCTCAGAATAAACCATCATAGCAAAATGATAATTTGTGTCAGTTACTTTATTTGTACTTTCAATGTCTGACTTCTCAGCCCTCTTCTGAAATGTTTTGTGAAATCCAGTTTCAGTCATTTCATTGTCATGCATCTTTCTGCCCCATTCTGTTTTGTCAGTGACAACTAAGATATCTTTGAACTCGTGTTTGTTTTTTTGTCCCAATACATGCCTGTTTTTATCATCAATATCTAATACAGACATAACATCCTTGCGTTCCTCTTTCTTTGATATTTCAACCGTAGCGGCAACATCACCATAATCAAAAACTTTGGAATCTCCTTTCTCGTCAGATTCACCTACTTCACTTTGTGAGGACTGTAACAACTGTGATAACCAGGACTTTCGAGGGTGTAACTTTGCACTCCTTGCCCGCATGAATGGTAGTAACCATGCCAAGAACTTGTATTGGTCAAGCTTTTCTTTCGCTGCAACCACTTCATATCTTGAGATTTCAGAGCTTTCAACCAGCCTCATTTCATTTCTTCTTTTGCTGTAACGCTTCTTCAAATTTTCGAAAAGCCTCTTTGCTTCCTCACCTACAAGGAAAGTATCTCTTGATAACTTATGCTTTTAAAAGCGGCACTGTGGCAACATGATAATAGCAATTGGTAGTATTAATTAAGACCGTTAAATTTGCATGATTTGCTCTCTATGCAGCTAATCAAAATTGGTTAAAACTTTGTCGTAATGGAGTTGTTTTTTCTCTTGGCTGTGCAGACACAGAAACAATGAGACAAGCACGGTAAATTTGCAAGTAGAAAAAATGTTTGTTACTTTACAGCCCTTGTGAAGAAACTAACGGTCCATCCAAAAATTCTCGACCTACAAGGCCTTAATCATGCAGCAGAACTAAAGCCTGGTACTCACTTGACGATCAACAAGATTAACACAATAACGATTTGGTGTAGTCGTGCTTATCCACAGTGAGTACATCAAATGGAATCGCGATATGTCCTCTATTCGCAACAATTGTCATCACGATTATCGCGAAAGGATATCAAAATTTTTTGATATTCCGATGTCGTCAAACCCTTTAAATTTATGAAGGAAAAGGAGCGTCTGAGGCAAGGAAAATTCGGGAAAAATCGTCATTTCAGAGATTCGGTGCTCTTTTTGTAGGACATCTTTTTTCTCTATCGTTGTCTTTAAAAGACTGTATGAATGATCAAATCTTTCTTTCGACATTCGTAAATACTTGTAGTGAAATTCACGGTCATTCAGTCGTAGTTCTTCAACCAATCCATGGTATTCGCTTGAAGCTTTCTTTGTGATCCAGAACCTTGTTTTTATATCTCTGATCCAGAACCTTCTTTTTTTGTTTGTCGATGTTTAACTTTTTCTCTTCTCTGTCTACGTTTTCTTAAACTATAAACAGCACTCATCGTTGCAAGCAGTTGTTTATCGCTATGGACAGCCATTTTGAATGCATGATTAATGCGATTGATATTGAATGCATGATTAATGCGATTGATATTGAGTACATGATTAGCTGAACTTCCTACAGCCAAGAAAAATTTAATCGTGATAATTGTAATCGTGGTAATCGTAATAATCGTCAAGTGCGTACCAGGCTTAAGGGAGTGGAGGTCGAAAATTCGCGGATGGATCGTTATCTCCTTCAAAACCTAGGTAAAAATAAAAAATTTTCCTGCTTTATAGTCAATAACTAGCTCCATGGCACTACCGTTTTGTCAAACATTAAACATTAACAGAAACAACAATTTCACAGACTGGCCCGGCCTCAGCCTCTTCATCGACAAGTCAAATATTCCAATTCAGATGCTTTATAATTTCGAAAGAAATGCCCCGTGTATCTAAGACGTCCTTGGACTGGCAATGTTCCTCTGCGTTTTAAAAAGCGAATAACAGAGTTAATTAGGGTACTTGACTGCCATCTGTAATATTTATTGTGCTGTTACTTTTTCAGTTTCACCCAAAATTGGGTTTTTATCCATACTACCAATACAGCATTGTCGTCTGCAACTGTATACCCTCAACAATTTACCCAATCAGTTTTAGACGAAAATACGGGTTAATAACATAAAAAACTTTGCACCATTAGGATATACAGACAAATCCTTCATCACAAGACATAAGTACTCGCGAAAAAGTGCTTTTCAACTTTTGCAATGTCATAGAACACATTACATTAATTAAAATGTAATTACTCTTTTCATTCTGTCAAAATTAGCTCAAGAGCAATCCTATCTTAAGTAATTAACTCTCCTTCGTTCACGTTGAAAGTACAATATCAGTTCAACTCAGCAAAAGCATATAGATGTAAGTATCAATCAGCATTTTACCATCATCCATCCCAGATCCCCTTGCCACTTCTCTCCACGCGTTTGCTGTAACACTGCTGTCCTTATAGTCCTTCTTTCTCCGGTCATAAAGACACGGATACATTCTCACTGCTTCGGCAAGTTGCTCGTCCCGTTTGATGTTTTCGCTATCCATGTTTACCGAGATAACCTGCTCGATTTGTAAGTCAAAATTTTACAGCCCGCTTAGGAAAAGTCGATTAATGAGATGAACACGTTTTCGCTTCTTGCTTATCAACTTAGGAGACGTCTTACGCAAATGTTGCCAAGACAACGCAGTTATCCTTTTCAAAATACAACCACATGACATCAATTACGTGGGTTTAAGGTGATCCAAAGCGAAGAAAATGAAAACATTCAGACATTGTCGTGTTAATCGCGATTGTGTTTACGCGATCATAACAGGTGTGTGTATTTTTTTCTGCCCGATTTCCGCGTTAAAAATAATTAGATACTCGCTCTGATCACTCAGCGAAAACAAAGCTTCAATGTTCATGATTTCGCACGACTTTGTATTTGTTCAATATTATCTTCCAACCTCATCAACTTCCATGATTTCCTAGTAAACAACAATCGACTAAATATAAGTTAGATTTCAGGTCAATGAGATTACTTTAACTTGTAAAGAGAGGCCAACCTCCATTTCACTGATCTAGATGCGACGCCCATTGATAGTCTGTCTGAGGAAAGTTGCTTCAAGCTTTGGTGAAAGCAGTTGTTCCTTCTACTTTCATTTTCGTCATTCACTCACAATTGTCTATGTTCGTATGTTAAAATGAAAACTGTTCCAACTACTCCACTGTTGTCTTGTTACACTATTAGCATTTGGGTGACTTTCGGTGTCTCGGTATGGATAAAATTTAGAATCTCTATACATCTCCAGGAGTGAGTAGAAGCACTGTTTTTTATATAGGTAAATTAACATACAAAACCACTTGCTGTCAGTCCATTTTGACAAAACAGATTATCTCATGGCATGATCCGGTATTGGACTTTGCTGTTTCACTTGTCACCTGGTAGTCGCACACCCAGCAAGGGAACGAGCGGTCAGTGAGTGCTACTTCTTCCTGTCCTTGGCTTAGTTTGTACATGCTACTACCGTGATATTGCTCAACCATGTCGTCCGTGGTCTTCCTCTGCACCTCTTTCCCTCCAGTAAGCTTTTCTGTAACCCTCCTCTTCTGATAAGATGCCCAAAACAACAGCATTTCTGCTTCTTGAAGTTGACTCACAACCTTCTACTGGTCTTTGCCCTTTGCAGTACCTCTTCATTCTGTATATGCTCCACATAACTTATTTTCAACATTCTTCCGCACATTTCAAAAGCTTCTATTCTGTTGCATGCTTCTTTATTCAGCGTCCATCTCTGCCCCATACAGGAGTGATGAAAGCATGTAGCATTTCAGCAGCCTTTTTCTTGTTTCTAATTTCAGCCCTGCTGTACAGAAAAGACTCTTCATATTCATGAACCTTGTCCTGGCTATCTCAATTGACCTCCATCGCATCTGCTGTCGGCTGTTATAAGCTGACCCAAGTATGTGAACTTCTCTACTTGTTCCAGTTGTTTTCCATCTACATTTATTCTTAAAGCACAAGTCTCTTGCACATTCCTTCTCACAACCATAGTCTTTGTCTTTTTTACATTCATGTTCAATCCTTTGTCTTTGTTTCTTGCATTATCTAGATTGACTATTTCTTGGAGTTCCTGCTCAAACCCTGCTATCAATGCCACGTCATCTGCAAAGCGCAGATTTGTGACGTTCCTTCCACCAATCTTCACCCCACTCAACATGTCTGCCTCTTCCAAAATACTCTCTGTGTATATGTTAAACAGTTTCGGCGATATAACGCAACCTTGTCTTACACGTTTCTAGATTGGGAACTTGCTTAACATTTCTACATTGCACTCTGGTCCCAGTACAAGTTCTGTATCAACTGCAAATCCTTCCCATCTATTTCTGTGCCTTGCAAAGTTCTAATCAGCTCTTCATGTTTCACACGGTCAGACGTCTTTTCATAATCCCAGAAACACAGATAAATCTTCTTTTCTAGCTCTATGTATTTGTCTATAACCAGTCTCAGGTTTAAAATGCCTTCTCTAGTTCCAACTCCCGTACGGAAATCTGACTGTGTCACTCCAATCTTCTCTTCAAGCTGTCGCTCATTCCTTCTCATGACTTTGACAAGATGACTTCGATCAAATGGCTCATTAAACTTATAGTATGATGTTCTTTACAAAACGTGGTCCTAGGCTTTTTAGGCAACGCCACTACCCCCCTGTAGAGTCCAACTATCGATCACGCCTATAGCAACTCACGCCCTATACAAGACTTTATATCAAGCTATGGAAAAA
>JANTCA010004876.1:6778-30465 GCA_024741275.1 Chironex yamaguchii
AAAGCCTAAAAGTATCAAAAGCCTAAAAGTATCAAAAGCCTAAAAGTATCAAAAGCCTAAAAGTATCAAAAGCCTAAGAGTATCAAAAGCCTAAAAGTATCAAAAGCCTAAAAGTATCAAAAGCCTAAAAGTATCAAAAGCCTAAAAAGCACAACAAGGTAAATCACAGATAATAGAGGAAAATGTTGACAAGCAAGGTACTGACTAAGAATCTTAAATATTTGAAATTCATAGGGAACAAAATAGCTAAAGAAAGGTCCAGATTATAACATCATTAAAGGGAGTCCTATACTTACATCCACAGTTGTTGTTGGTTATTCAGCAGTTTTTAGCATTGCTTTTGAGCAACTCCAGATAGCTCTGTGGGTTATTAACCTGTTTGGTCTCTTGAGAAGTATATCTGCTTACATTTATGGGGAAACACACTATATGTTTTTATTAACTTTGTTTACTCAGCTGATGATAAAATGATGCTTAGCCCTACTGTAAAACTGAGAATTTCTGAGCATTGAGGTAGCAGCCTGATTGTCTTGATCAGGGGTGGGACCAGAGGCCTAAAGATGATGCACTGAAAATCCAAAGAGAGCTCAAGTTCCAACAGTTTTGAAAATCTCAAAAACAGATATTGAGAATTGGAGCCTTCACTTTTGAACTTGTCACAATGGTAAAATACTTGAACTATTTATAGTATAATTGAACATAAATGAAATTGATTATATGTAATTTGAAATAAAATGTATTTGTAAGAAATTCCTCTACTATTACAACAGTCTATTGTAGCAAAAAAGATCCATGGAACTCTATCGCAATACAATATCAATGTTTACATATTTAATCAATATTTGATGCATTTCACAGGCTAAAACAATGTGATTTTGCAACAGTTTTTCAGCACAGTCTTCAAACAATTTTCTATTTTTGGCAATTCCAAATACCGACAGTTTTTCCCTTTGTATATTTTGCTGCCAAAATTTTGGAGTGTCGTTAGTAATTTGGGTTGGGGGTGAGGGGCATCTCCCATGACATCCCACAGCACCATTGTTGTTCTTGATGTATGACCAAAAATGTTGCAGACTTGAATTACAAACCAGCAAAGAGCTACTTTAATCATAAAGCCACCTACACAGTTATCAACGTAGCAACATGTTCAGCTTTTGCATAAGATAATGCCACTCAGGTTTTCTTTTTATTGGGCAAACGTGCTGAGGCTCACTTAGAAAGATAGCTGACCATGATAGATGACTTACCATATGGGTGCTAGGAAAATCAGTATCACTAATTGCAACACATGTAGAGCTGTCATCAGTGACTGACCAGTTTTATATTTTTAGTATTTATATTTGTTTATATTCATTTATATGTGGTATCAATTTTTGTGGATTTTTATTTTTATAGATGTGCACTGCTCCATAGGTTATGCTACTGCTTTTTGAAAACACAGGTGGTCTTAGATTCTATGGTTATAAACTTTTCATCACCAACAGTATTAACTTAGTTTGTGTTAGTTTTATATTTAACAAATGTGTACTTCCTACTGCTGCAGTTGCATTTAATTTTTCTTGTCCTTTCAAGCATAAACACATGGAGTGCAATCAAATTTGCATAAATGCTAGGTTGCAGCATAACCTTTGCAAGTGGCAGCACAACTTGCTGCCTTGTTTAGACTTCTATCATGACATAAAAAATAGCATTTGGCACCTCAACCCAAACTTTGGGATAATTGTTTATGTACAAGTTTACATTTGCTTACTTATGGCAATTTATGTATGGCAAAGTTGGAAATGATATCTGTCTCTCAAACTTTGCTGAATCAGGTTGAAATTGTTTGCTGTATGTTGGCTTCGATTGCCTTTTCAGCATGAAAAGCTGCAAAATCTTTTAATGACAGTATGTTGGGCTTGAACCTAATTCAGAGAGGCTTCTATTTAGGCATTCAAACACCATATTTTATCAAAGATTTTTCTGTAGTCCTCATGTTTTACTTCTTAAATTGAATAGATATGAATTGCCCTTCTTTATCTCTCAAAAAAACTTTCAGTTTATAACCACAGGAGCTCTAGGCTGGTTTTGCATTCACTCCTTTTTCTTGAACACCTATGGACCTGGGAGTCACCCTTCCACTGAGGTCACTGAAATATGCAGAGTGGCAAAGCAGCCACTTGAATTTGCTCCACTTGTTGGTAAAGGGGATTAATGATTCACATATAGCTTGCAGAAATCAAAATTAGGATTTGGAGTTAAATGAGCTAGTCACAAGGTCATCATTTACAAGCCTTTTCTTGCCTTTAGATGTAACAGTCTCATAATTCTTGACTTCGGTTGTTTTTATCTACTGCAAAAGTGTGTAAAACATGCCCATGTCTCTCTCCATTATCGTCATCTTAAATATGGTTATTTGTTGCAGTGCTAGGCTTGTTTTGGTGTCTTAGACTCCCTCTCCTTTCATCTTTTTAAGTATTTTGCAGAATGTTCTTTTGTTTCCAGACTTAGAGCACGGATAACACTAGTTGTCTGTTGGATTTTTTCCAGCATCAATTTTCTGTTGAATAAGAAACAGTTTTTTGTACAGTCATCTTTCTTTCCTGATGAAATATATACTCAGTTTCAGCTATCAAAGCTTACATCCACATCTCCGCTAACATTATAACTAGCATGGCAAAAATTCTGTGAATCTTGCAGAGAGTGTCATGTCCTTGTGTGCATTTTTTATTAGCAAGTATACTGAGTAATTTACTCATGTCCTTCATGTGTGCCTTTGTAGAATGGCTATCTTCAAGCCTCAAGTTGATAAGTTGCTCCCTTAGGGGCAGATTGTTTGTCCATGTTTATTGTAAAAACTGATCATCTAGATTGTCTTCATTGCACAGGAATTTCTGGATGATCCAAAGAAAAGTAATGAAGGCTCAAAGCACCACAATTGCTAGTGCCTTGTTCTTATGAACAACAAACTTTGGATCTTTTTTGCATTAATTCAGGATTCCTATCCCAATCCCCATCCCAATCCAGATTGACAGATGATGGTGATATTTTCACTAGTAGTAGGGCATCTAGCATATGTGTCATCATAAAACAGCATCATGTGATATGTGGATCGATGCCTGCATTAGCTAAGCTGGCCAAACAGTTCCTATCTGCTCTACTGGGCTCAGTTACCAGTGAATTTGAGCTCGAAGTGGCATTTTATTTCACCAGTAGGGACAGAATCAATCTGCTTCTAAAATTACAGAGGTTCTACTGTTTACAAATACAATCTTTGAGCAGTTGGTTACAACAGCATCACTGCCACTGCCTAACACACTTGAAGCAGAAAATGAGGGAACGATGGTAGAATAAGTTAAAGATGATTAGTACTGGGTTATTTTCTATTGCCCTGGACCAGTTACTTGCATTTGTTCAAATAGTAAACAATAACATACTGCATAACCTGGCTGGAACATTATGTATGCCATGCTATGGTCAGATGAAAATATTTGCTTATGTTCAGTACTAGTACCAACCCTGATCCTGAACTGGATTGACAGAATTGAGGTTCAGGTCCTGATCCCGAATGAAGACATATTTCTGCCTCTTTCTATTTCTGGAAGAGTAGCTTCAGCTCTTCTTTTTCCCAGTGAAATATAAGAGCAGCTTTAATATTGTTAGAGGTGATGTTGGACACAATACTACTCAGAGTAATGAAGAATGGAAAATGAGAATAGATAATTTAGGTGCAGAGCCACTGTGGTATAGTGGACAAGACTACAATCTTGCAAGTCAAAGGGTGTGAGTTTGCATCTGCATCACCACAAACAAAACACCAATGGTGAGAGAAGGTAACGGGAGCCGACTCTCATAAAGAGCTCACTTCCTAGTAAATTCCCTAACCCTAGCATGGAAATCAGATATGCTCAGTAATGAATATGCTACAAAACAAAATTTAGGTACAGAATTTGGTTAGAAAGGTGATATGTAGACTTGAAAATTCTTCACTTTATGGACTCAGTGGAAGCCATATAGATAGGAGCTTTATCATGACATGAGTCGTATGCTTTTTACGAGCTATGTTTCGAGAGACACTTCTCCCATCATCAGGCTTCTTTCTGTCATCGGGCTACTAGAAATGATCTGATACAGCTATTTTGTTCTTCCTCCCTGTGGACGTCCGTGGTGACAGGGACTGAGGTGCCCTGAGAATTGTGTTTGTTGTTTTACTAGAGCTGGAAGTCATATGTCTGGAAGATTGTAAATTCTGCTGCTGATGTGATTGGTTTGTTGTAGGGAGTGAATGTTTTCTTTCATTTTTGTTGTTGTTGTCTTGGTCTCCTTTTTTTATAATTTTCTTGTTTTCCCAGTCAAAAATATAGTTATGCGTCTAACAGTGGTCAGCTATTTCATACTGTGTGGTGTCACCATTCTGAACAGCTCTCTTTGATATGTAGTCTCACAATGGTATTTGAAGAGCATCTGAGAAACCTTGTCGTATTTCTTGTAAAAGGGATCATGTTCCTCTTGTCAAAGGTCTGAAAGCTACAACTTTTATGTCCTACGAACTTTGTATTATCTCTCACTTGATTGTTGTACAACAACATAAATATACGCTCCCCTTATTTTAGCCATGTTTAGCACCATCAGAGACATACACCATTAATGCATAACGAAGGTCCCCTCATATGTATCACCTCCTGTACTCATCCATGAAAAATAATACTGAAGATTCTTTCAAGCTACATTTCTAAAAATACATCTCGCATACCATCCATTTGAAGGTCATTTATTTTGTATTTGTATGGAATTTGAATTCCACTTTCTTATTTAGGACGAGATTAAGAATTACTGATAAATAGATTGGTTTGTGTTGGGGCTTAAACTGAAGGCAGGAAGTGGAAATGGAGAATTATAGTGTGGAAACATTTTAAAATAATTCTGATAAAATGTTAAGGAAGCTTGCAGAAGGCGAATCCTTGCTCACTTCCAAGGATGCGACGTTTGAGAGCGAGAGAGAAGCTTGTTCTGACATCGGGGCTAAGTAAACCAAAAATTTGTTTCGGTGAGAAGTTGATAGTGAGAACACAGCCAAGTCGTCGTATTATTGGAAAGATGTATGGAGAAACGAGTTATCACTGTGCAGCAATTTACTGCCAGAATATTAAAATAACTCACCCTGAGTTAACATTTTTTCAGATTTCTCTCAAACCCCTAACAGTATGTTTAACTTCTTTTGTAAGGGTCTATCTCGATTCTACTGTTTGTTTTCTTGACGTGTTGAATACCTTGTTGTGTGGAATATTTGATGCGATCAATTGCTAAACGATTCCATGCTAAAAGTAAAACGGGCCAGGCTACAATATTTACAGCAAGTATAGAATCTACCTGCACTAATAAGCCCTGAAATCAAACAAAACCGGAATGAAACTTTAACACCTTGGTTAGAGTATCGATTTCCATTCGCAATGTTAATACTTACATAGCAGTCAGACAATTAAAAAGTTTCCTGGTGCCACAACGTCGGCCCATCGCGCTGCCATTTTGTTTTTATTGGGATGAAAACCGGTTTAAGGATAATAGATTGTTCAGACCAGCGTTTCCCTCACATCAAAAGCGCCTATACCAAGTTCGCCTTCTGTGTATCTCTCCATTCTGTGGTACAATTGAGGTGCCCTTTTGACTTTATGTATCAGCCTTGTGCTGTGCTCATCAGTGAATTCATGGCATTGCATCAACAGGAGCTAGCAGTTGCTGACAGTTCCACCTGATTTTAGCCCTTATTTCCGCAGACGCTGAAGGTGGTTCAAGACTAAAAAAATTTTCACTTTGCTGCAACAGAGAGTTCACCTTTGTCATGCATGTTAGAGATGTCAGAAGATGTAAACATTATCATGTATCTTTATAGATCTAGAGTGTTAATATTATCATGGTTATTATCAAAACATGAACCTCCCCCCATGTTTGCGTTTTCTTTTCTTGCTCAGACACAATTCAGAAACAAATAAATGATTTTATTAATGGATTATGGTGAATATTTTCTTTATTATTGATTTGAAATGGGGTTTTGACCTGTGAATTTGCAGTTTTCATTTGGCTATTATCTATTGTGTAAAACTTGCAGAAAAAGAAGTTATAACAAGTTGTGAATTTAACGGCATTGGCTACCACCCAGAGAATGTGATGTTATTTCTTTTCTTCCTCAGAGAAGTACAGCTTCATCGGAGGACGAAAAGACTACTGGAATTTTATCTCTGAATCATTGCCTAGGGATGAGACTATCAAATATGTGCAATCTCTTGGAGAGGTGAGGTTGATTATCCGTCAAAGTATATATCAGAGCCATAGTTGTGATAGAGTGGTATTTAATTTTATAATTCTTGTATTGCCATCGGGTACTCTCTAGTCTTTTAGCATGAGATATGTAGAAGTTTCAAGGTAAATGTACAAGTGATAGATACCATGATAGGCTTCATAGCATTCTGGATGTTTTTTAACTTTGAGTTTTTTTGCGGACGTTTAGGAGCTGATGATAGCAATTAAGAGTAAGTACACCTGACGTACTTTAATAACCATGTTCCAGCTCAGAATCTTAATATTCTTGAGGATATCTTATAAGTCGTAGTGTGGATGCAGAAAGCAGTCTCTTAATATCTGGAGTAAGCAGCTGAACATGCATTTTGTTAAAGTATGAGGTATTTGTGGCATGGATGAACTGGAAATGCCTTATGCTTATGCTTAAATATTTAATGACGACAGAATATGAAGAATCACATTTTTATTCAAATTGCGATAATTTAGATTATGAAAATCACTGCCGGTACATTGCATCAAATTGTAACTATGTTGTTAATTTTAGATAATGCTTGCAAACATATTGTATAGCACGAAGTGCTCAGCGATAGATGGTAATCATTCTATGCAGCTGCATAGACACCCATAAAATATCAAGTATTGCAGAAAGATAAACATATCCAAAGTTACTCTAATCTGTTTTGAGATTATTTGCGGTCTTTGTTTTGTGATGGAAAGAAAGTTTTGGAGACAAAATAGATGGTAACATTTAGGAAAATTTTGTACAATTTGCAACTAAGGTTTTGTTTAAACATAAAAATTGTTGTCTGAGTAAAACTTCCGTAGTTAGAAAGGTCCTGAATAGGATTCATAGATGGAATCAAAGCACGTATAAGCTTTGTCATATTTGCGTATTTGGGTAATTCTATTCATGTCCTCTCTGCTGGAGTAAGACATGCTTTGTGGTGCTACAAAAACTTAAAAATCAACATTTGGTCACAATAAAATTTTGGTCACTAAACACTAAAAGTATCTGCTTTGAAGTGCCCATTGCAGTATCCTAGATAGCGTGATTTTGGGACAGCAATTAGAGATAGAGATGAGTACAAGATGCCATGTGAAACACAAAAATTGAATATTGGAGATAATGGGTTACAAGTGTGCTTCAATATAAAGTGGATTTCAGATATGTTAGCATGCGTTAGCTGTTGCTGTATGACGTTAGCTTAGATGAATGTAATGCTGATTTTCCAGAGTTTATTAAAAGTACCAGCATTAATATTATTTTATAAAGACTGTCATTGTATTGTTCTAACATATTTATCTTCCACTTGCTACAGTTACTGTCATGTTTTTTATTCTTTATTGGACATGGATCATCAGACAAACACGTATTTTAAAGCGGATATGCTTGAGAGAAACTCTGTCGTTCTACGTATTGTTAGAGTACATACCCTCTTCGTCAGCAGGTTCTAAAGAGTAACCAGGGAAAGGGAAGAGCATTTATTCGCCAGGCACTACAAGATAAGACACTTGCTGATACTTTGCAAAGATGTGTTATTCATCATAAGACTATCAGGTATGAAATATATTTGCTCTAATACACTGCCAAAGATTCGCAAAATAACATGGCAACTGTTATTGTGGAATCATTACATGATATTATTTGATGCACTCATGTGGAGTGAATGACAAAGTTTATAAAATCCAGTGCATTCTTCTTCATTCAAACATCTATTGCAATAGAGCAGTCGATGAAGCAGTCACTCACTTAATTCAATGATCGATTATGCACGAAAGTCAAAACGTCTATGTTTTGACATACCAACAGCTCCACTTCTCTGTTTGTAGATCTCCTCTGGTCCAGTATATAACACAACTTCTTTATGGCCAAGGATATGAATATGTACGGCCACCCTCGTATGATACACGGCATATTGCTTTACAGTTGTTTCTGAGTTTGAAGTCTTATTTGGTATCTTATGCAGTTGTTTTGACAATGAAAAAAATTTTTGTTCATTCATTCGAATGAGTATGTCAAATGCATTTAAAAGTAGATACCGTATCCTCGTCAATAATCACTGACATTCAAGGAATGTTAACTTTTATTTACTGATTATCTTACAAACACCCTTTTGCTTTTGACGGCCCACATTGTTGTAAGCGTCCTCGGAAGATAAGCTTTTATTAAATGCACCCCGTCCCTCTTTAGTACAAGCCCTCTTAAAAGTATCAAAATGGAAAATAAACAGCCAAGGGGTTTATAAGAGAAAACACGGGATTACAATTCAGGCTTTTAATTATCCAGAGTAAAAATTCCAATCTTACTGTGATGTACCTTTTACAAAGGTCCTCTTAATTTCTCCACTGGAGCAAGAAGTGTCTGATCCTGCCGCGATCTTATAAGGAATAACTGCTGACCAAAAGCTGCCCTTCTGTTTAGGCTACTCATGCTTTTGGGACCTTACAGCTTTTCTTTTGTTAAGAGTGTTGTACCATAGACAGGAATGCTAATGATTAAAATTGGTTTGAGTAAGACTGCTGATTTTCTTTATCTTTGTAAACTCCGTTAAAGAAAAGAGCTTTTATTGTTCCCTTTTCAGAGAATGGTATCATCACGCATCTGTTCTAAGAGATGCAGAGTTATTTGGAATTCTTCTTCATTCCTTGTATGATCTGAATTCCGTGGAGTTTACCTTACCATGTAAAGGATATGATTTGGACCGAGCATGGCCGTCATTTGCAAGGTAAGTATCTTATTTAGGCAACTAAATGATTAGAACTCTTTAATTATTATTTCCCTTGAACCTGTAAACGTGATAGGCAAGGTCTTTTATCTTTGTTAAAGAGTGACTAATACCTAGTATGGTAAGTGTTTTCATGTCGTTTTTGTTGTCACTGACATACTCCATACATTCACGTTACTTATAAAAAGATGCAGTGTTTATCAATTAATTGTTCCCCCCAATCTTCTTTTGCCGTATTAGTCAGTCGATCACTTATTCACTCGCGCACTCAAACGTTAATACTTTATTCACAAACGTCCACATACACACTGGCGTCCCTTTGACACAGATTCGATTCCTTAAGTATATTTTTTCACACGATCCTGCATTTGTACTACATTACCTCATTTATCACACTGTGCAAGTTCGATTAAAATTACGTAGCAGCTTAGCTTTGACATTGGGTCGGTAATTATTGCTTTAAAAGTTAAAAATTGACCTGTTGGAAACATAGTTGTTATTTGGAGCGAAAAACGTCTTTAAAGTCAATCCTCTATTGAACTTTACAGAGCCCCAAATCTTGTCTAAATCCTTAATGCAATACTATACGATCATCTTCGAAAGTTTTAGTCAAGTCTACACTAGTGCTTGAACATCATGATTACCAACTAGCTAAAAGATTAATCCTACACATCCTTCTTTACTTGCATCCGCACTTTTTCTCGCTAATTGAAACATTGGAGACATCCTACAAACCACTGGGGTATTTTGATCTCTTTGGCCCCAAAATCACTCGCAGCAACTGATCAACCGATTTAAATAGAGAAGACGTTGCAATGAAAACGATGACGCTCGTTAAGGAGCTCCGTCAATATGGCGGAACGAAATGGAGCAAAATCTCAATGCGAAAAGGTTTTATTGTCTAGGTTTTATTGTGAAAAGGCTCTCTTTCTCTCTCTCATACACACATACTCTCTCTCTCTCTCTCTCTCTCTCTCTCTCTCTCTCTCTCTCTCTCTCTCTCTCTGTGTCTCACACACACACGCACACACACACACACACACACACACACACACACACACACACACACACACAGAAACTCTCTCTTACTCAAATATTTCCTTGCTCATTCTCTCGTTCATGCAATTAATCACTTAACCAATCTATTGATCGTTTGATCTATGGAACGCGTCATCTATGATTCACCTCGAAGTTTTGTTAAGCTATTAATCGTTAGTTACTTTCCCTTCTCTAAAGCACGAGTCATTTATAGTATTGCTGTATATTGATTACTATTATTATCACTTCTCGTAGGAAATCCTTCAACGAAGTAACGCAGTTGCAGAGAAACACGAGTGTGACTGATGTGGATGGAGGAAATCATGTAAGTTGCTGTGATATTTCTGTACAATTTGTTCTTACGCTGACTAAGTTTATCCACATGCATGCATGCAAGACAGGTTTTGTTCAGAAGGCACTGGACACTATTTTATTCTTAGGCTTTTATACTATTCATCATTTAGCTGATTATGTTCACAAATAACAATGACAGTAATTTGTACAATGGAACTTTGAATCAGTGTCTTTGGTAGAATGGTAGAATAAGGATTTATAATGCTCGCAGCTGTGGATGTTTTGTTGTTTACTATTTGGTGAACAAATATCTTGAATACCAAGTGTGCACTAACAGCTTCTTGCCTTCATGTGGCTAATTGAACCTGCTCAGGTCTTATCGAATTGTAGGCAGCAGTTTAGATCTTATATGCTTTTTCTATGTATGTTAATAATCAATAGCATATCCTTTGTAAGCATTTTCACTGTTAAGTTCTTTGAGTCTATTGAAGGTAGGCCTTTTCGTATAGAAATTGTCACCAGGGCAGTAAATCGCCCACGTTGATAAGCTTAGGAGGGCGATCGCCCCTCAAAGAATTTCTTTTCGCAGACGATCTCCAAGGTCTCAGGAAGATATTACTGTATTGGCCTGACCACACTTCCTTAGTATTTGGTTCCAGGATGCTTGATGATGGTTAATATGTAAACATAATATTTTGGATTAAATTAACTGTGGACATTAAAGAGATAAATAGTACATGAAGTCAAAGGTGAAGTAATTGTGTTTTTATCTAGCTTAGGCCAACGCATTAGTACCTTCGAAAAGAGTGTCAAAAAAGTTTGGTGGAAGCCTTTTTTGGTGACAGGCCGTTATCTTTATCACTTCTGTCTTTGTCTAAAACGGATGGCTATAACTCAGATAGTTTAGAAACTAAAGAAGAAAAATGGAGGCGAAACACTTGTTTGCGAGGGCGGTCAAGAACCCTCGTAAATCATTTGGCGAGGGCGAGGGCAAGAGCGAGGGTGATCGCCCGCATCAAACGAAAAGGCCTGATTGAAGGTATTCCAAGCCATGTCATTTTTGACCGCAATTTCGCCAAATGTTTAATGGGCAAAATGAAGGCAACTGTGGACGCCATTTCAGCTACTCAATTAAAAGCTGCTTTTGTCCGAAAAGCATAGCATCCCTCTTATCCGGTAAAAGCATGAGTAATTACTGATGCATATAAGCATTCGTAGTGAATCTATAAATATATACCTAATTTAATGGATTAAGTTTGTCTGCACAGTAGTAACAATTTTATCTGGTTGTAGGTAACGGCAGAGATGGCTAGATCGTATGGACTTAGCAGCGATAAGAATGATGATCGACAGGGGATGTTTTTTAAATCAGATTCGACTTTGATTAAATGCTGATAAACTTCATTTTGTATTCGCTTAGGACCCATTGCCTGCAGTTGCTGCCCAAGTCGAGGCTATCAAGTCTTTGGTATCCGACGATGATCCTAAGTTACAAAGCCTACCTAAAGCTATGCTTGAAGAAGTAAGCATGAAGCACGTGTTGACAGGATTGACTGATGTTCATCGCGACCTTGAGCATTGGAAAGGTATGTCAGAGCAAAAGATTAAAGATCTAACAACAGAACTTAGAATCATTGCCACGGAGAAAGAGAGCTTAGAAAGGGAACTGAAAGCAAATGAAATTATAAAGGGAACTGTCCAACAAGAGACTGATAAAGCAAAGGAGTATTATGGAAAATTGAGGGTTGCTGAATTGGAGCTGGGTAGCGCCACAGAGGAGGGTGCATTGATGAGGACGAAATTAGAAGAAACGGAGAAGAAATTGTGTGAGACTTGCGAGAAGCTTGCTTACTCGGAGAACAATATAAAGGGGCTGATGAGTAAGGTGGATGAGCTTAATGGCAAAATTTCTAGTTTGATGGCAAAGATGAAAGGAAAAGATGATATAATAAAGGAAGCAGATAACAGGATTGCAGATCTGGAAAGGGATTTACTCATGCAAGAAGAAATTAAAGTTGCAGCAGGTAACGAAGCAACTGAACTCCGTGCTCATCTAATGCAGAAGGAGATTGAACTTGATTCTGTTAAATCAACATTCGAAAAGGTCTCTGGAATCGTTGCTGGTTCGTTTAAAGAATTTGAGAAAGAGCTGTCGCTTAAGATGAGTGACAAGGACAAAACTATGGAATTTACTAGCGATGAAAATAAGGCTTTGATTTTCGAGTTTGAGTCTTTGAAGAGAGAAGCAGACACATTAAAAGAAAAGGTTTTGGAAGCAGAGATAAATCTTGAAAACGAACGAAAACTTCGAGAAAACGCTGCTAAAGTTATCCAGGAACTTAAAGAGAAAATTACCGAGGATCAAGTGAAAGTTGAAGGTTATGAAGATTTAGTTGATGGAATTACTTCATACTTCTCATCCCTTGATTTTGTTGATGGTGTCCCAGATTACGAGGATGGACTTAAAAAGAACAAAGATAAGAAGTGGGTGCTCGAGGTGCGTAATTTTTTTCTGTTCTAATTTGTTGAAAAAAAAGGAAAACTACTTTGAAATTTGACTCACCGTAATTTTTCTTGCCTTGCTCGAGATTCCGTAACAAGCTGATGGGTCATGATTTTCATACGGCCTGTTCCACACTTGATGAGTTGGTCAGTTGTCGCCAATAGCTTACAGATGAGCTATCTTAGACAGACAATACGCTATTACCACTGGTGAAGACTCTTTACTAAGGCCGGTTATGGGCCAATAGCATCCTCAGCCCTGATTACGGCTTGATTTCAGGTAGTCAGAATACTATCAGCTTAAAGACAATACATAAAGTGTTTATTGCAGAATAGCTCTAACACATTGCGAGGGTACTTTCAAACCAAAGGATTCTCGTTGAGTAGTACCGGTTTTGGAAGGCGTGACCCATGCATCCTTGATCACTTTTGGAACAACGCATACAACTTGTAAAGATATGCTCAACCGGACTGCTAAATATACGTACATATTATGTTTTGAATCCTTGATTCAAAGCGATTAAAACCCACGAGGCCAGTACATAGCGAATGTTAACAATGTATATCACTTTTGATAAATAAGACGATCCATCAGTATTGAAATTTTCCACCGTTTATGTTGATCTCTTTTGGTCAGTAAGATGGAGTTGTATTTGGAGTTCAGAGCTCTGGTTTCACTCTCCTGTCGTTCGTTGCTATAGTTTTTTTCGTTCTCCCTATAGTCAAAGCCAAATAAGAAATGGTAGTTTTATTTTTATAAGTAAAGCACATTCCTGAGCTTTGTGGCAGTTTCTACAATATCTGCGTGGAACGTATGTAAGCCCACTGCTTGTCAAACGGTATGATGCCTCTTGTATGCGCCATTCGGAGGACTTCGCCGCAGATTGGGTTAAAGGAGACAGCTCGATTATGCAGCTGCCATTGCCTTGTAGGAGTGACAAAGGCCTAAAGGAAAAAGAATGCCGATGAGAATTGTAGATACTGAATATCGATGCCAGTTTTCTGCGTTGTGGTCGATAACTAGAAGAAACGCTTTTTTCAGTTTCACCTGTATTTACGGATTTAATGTCCTTGCTCCTTAGAAACTGAACGTCATTCACTCTCAACTTGTGGAAACAATCAAAGACAAAGAAGAGTGGGAGGGACAATCCACTGCATTAAAGTATGAAGTTGCTCAGCTCACGAAGAGGGTCGAGGAATCAAGGACAGAGTATGATGCAGAGATTGAAAAGTTAACTGCTGAGAGAGACAATGCTTTAGAGGTACAATCTATGAGCCACGTCTTTTTTGTTATTACAATGTTTGCTTAGGTAAAGCTAACCAATTTAGTAACACAGCATGGAATTACAACGCCACTGGATTATTTAACATTGAATAAAAGCTTTAAATAGATATTGAAATTGTGCGGTATACTTCTTAATGAATTCATTTTGTTCTTTTTGTCTTGACTTTTGTTTCGTTTGCTTCCAAGTTTTACATGCTTGTTATCATACGCATTCGGAAGACTAGTTTGTTTGCCAGTTATTTCCGTCTTATGCCTTCCTACTTAATGCGTAGTGTAGATTATTGAGTGGTCATCGTCTGTGGATAGTTGAGTGGTCACCGTCCATGGATGTTTAAGGTGTCATCGATTGTTGATGATCGAGTGGTCGTCGGTCATAGATGAAAACATGGTCATTGTTTGTGGATGATCAAGTGGTCACCGTCGATGGATAATCGAGTGATCACCGTCCTTGAATAATCGAGTGATCACTATCCTTGGATAGTCGAGGGATCACCGTCCTTGGATAATCGAGTGATCACCGTCCTTGGATAGTCGAGGGATCACCGTCCTTGGATAGTCGAGGGATCACCGTCCTTGGATAATGGAGGGATCACCTTCCTTGGATAGTCGAGGGATCACCGTACTTGGATAGTCGAGGGATCACCTACCTTGGATAGTCGAGTGATCACCGTCTTTGGATAATCGAGTGATGACCTTCCTTGGACAGTCGAGTGATTAGCATCTTGTTGTGTAGAGTAGCCTCGTACTGTACGTTGCGAAGGTCAGTGAATTGCCTGTCAATCGACCAATCGGTCTCTCTTTGAATTGATCAATCATCAATGAGTGAATGAGCCAACCAATAAACGAATCAAATTACAAACCAACTAGTCAGTCAACTAAGTAACCAGTTGCTAACAAGCCAATCAGTTTACTAACTAATCAACAAACGAAGTAGTCAACTAATTAGCCAACCAACCAACTAACCAATTAACCAACGAGCCAGTAAGTTATGTAACCGATCAACCAACGAAGCATTCAACAAATAAGCCAATCCATAAGCTAACCGATCAACCAACGAAGCATTCAACAAATAAGCCAATCCATAAGCTCACCAATCAAGCAACTAGGCAATCATGCAACTAACCAAGTAGTCATTCCGCCAATTAATCAGCCAATCAATCGATTTATCGACAAATAAATAAATTAACACAAATTATTTTATACTACGATACAAGAATAAACGTTTCCTCGATCATTTCTTGTTTTTACTTATTTTTTTGATCTTGCCTTATTGCAGCCTGCTTTTCCTCCCATTCATTTTACTTTGCTTTTGTCGTTTATTGCGAATAGTACCTTTCGTTCTGGATAAGAAGCAGTTTATTTCTGTACTGTGGAGTCTATGTGGCCTTGTTTCCTTTAGATTCTGTCAGTTGTGCGCCCTTGATTGTTAGACTTTATTTTACTGCTTTGATAGAATGTAGAGAAACTTGAAGGAGAGAGTCGCAAAATTACAGTCGAACTGCAAAGTAAAAACGAAGAGATATTCAGTTTGTCTGTCCAGCTATCAGACAGCAATGAGGAAGTGGCAAACAAAACCGCAGAGGTGGACAGGTAGGTCATTTAATGTTGTCAGCAGGTGAATGATATGAATCTTGACTGAAATTATTTTTCTTGTAAACTTATGTAAGCATGTAATTGTATTGTGCTTGTGCATGCTTGCAGTTTAGGGTGCTTGTATATATGTTTGTTTGTTTGTGTGTGTGTGTGTGTGTGTGAATGTGATAACAAATGAGCTGATTATACTGATGTTTTTAGTAAGACACAAACCATTTTCTAACTCCTAACTCCATTTTGTCGGATAAATGCCTTTTGTGTTAGACGTCACACGATGACTGCAGTGAGTGCTTTATCATAAAGGACGTGACAAGCCTTGAGAGAGGTGAAAATACGATGGCACTTTACTGGACAGAAGCAATCTCATTGCTTTTCAGTCCTATGACCATGTCTTGAAACACCCGTCATGCTTTGGTTCTAACAGTCTTACTCACCTTTTCCACCTAGTAGGCGTTTCTACAAATTTACGGAAGTCTGCTGAACACAGGATCTAGATTCTTTTTGATTAGGACGTTTTCATTTTATTCACTCCCGGACTGACGAATATTATACGACTTGTATACGCATTTACACGTCACGTAGTATACGGTATCGAATCCACTAACCAAAATATGGCAAATCCTGTTGGAACTACGTTGCGACTAAACCTCCAACTCGTCTTTTCTATACCATGCATGGCATGTGATGTCGCCATGCGGATTCATGGCGATGTAGACAGTCCTTGCCTGTGCTGTCTGCTGGATAACTGGGGTGTTAGTGCGCGGGAAGTGTTATTACGCTGTCAAAAGTTTCCGGGACTTTTCTTGTCTGACCATCTTATTTTGAAGTTAGATCGACGACATCTCCTGATAAAGCTCTGTATAGGGAGGAGGGCACCTTCTTCATCAACCATAAAAAATATTTCAACGTATTGCTTTCGCTAAGCGTATTATCTTCAACAATGGCAACTAGTGTTTAGTAACGTGCTGCTAACTGCTATATATCTAGTAAGCAATTGCTAATACTTCGTATGAATGTATGTTAACTGACTGTGTTTTTATCTGATTTGGGCGTCGTAGTTTAAGGGAAACTTTGGCAATAAACGAAGAAGAGCTTGATAACTTAAAAATACTGAAGGAGCGTTTGGAAGTAGTAAGTATAGATTCAATTTCTTCAACTGCTTTTATTAGTTTTAGCTTAATAATGTTAACGATTTTATCATTCTATAAATTGAAATCACTCCTTGATTTTTGAAGGATTTTACCTATTCAGAATACAAGCTTTAGATAGGCATACATTGCTACATTTCCAGCATTGCTTGCCAAGTTGCTTTAGAGGTGATCAATTAGATTTAAGTTGATTTTATCAATCTCAAAGACGACCCACTTGTTTCGGGGAATTTCAACAAGAAATTAAGTGATAGCTAGCCGCAAACTATTTATATAGGTATTTATGGATGTATATGGTAACGGATATGAAACCATTAGTATGAGAGATTGAAGATTCACAGAAGTAAAATTGTGATGATGCCCACCGGAGCTTCGAACCTGGGTCTCACGACTTCAAATATGACGCCTCAGTAGAGAAGGTAAAAACTCTGTTCAATCCCTATCATTCAATCATTCTATTGGATGTCTTTCTGTTGGTGCATACGGTTGCAAGCAGCACATGCCTCGTGCCTACTAGGTTGGAGGTCTAGCTAAATAACTGAGGTATATCATGTTAAAATGTTGCGTTTTCATAATGCGTTTTCAACGCGCACACAAGTTACTTATATTGCTGGAGGTGTGCAGCACCTCGTACATTGTGACTGTTTTGTAATATCTCATGTTTAACTGAGAAGGCACGGACCCCCTCTTTTCTCCTTGGGTACACCCCCTGGTTAACATGGCTGCTTAAGCTATTAACCTAGCATAAGACAATCGTCTCGAAGGCAGTTTTTGTTCGAGTGGGTATCCGTAATCTATGTGATTTCCATCTTATATTAGGCCTTGTACAGTTGTGGACTATGTGTAGTAACTTTTTTGCC
This sequence comes from Chironex yamaguchii, assembly GCA_024741275.1. Lineage (NCBI taxonomy): Eukaryota > Metazoa > Cnidaria > Cubozoa > Chirodropida > Chirodropidae > Chironex > Chironex yamaguchii. The sequence goes on from JANTCA010004876.1 coordinate 24,501, forward strand.
ACAGGAGAAAAGAACTACCGAGGAGGAAGTAGAACTGAAGGAGGAGCAAATTCGTATGCTTGGTTTGGACTCGGAAGCCCAGGTAACAGCACTGCATGCAAAAGTTGATGAACTCAGCAAAAAGCTGTTTGATACGCAGCAGAAATTAGCTGAGACAGAAACAGCCCTAGCTGGAAGGAAGGACTTAAATATGACACTGGACAGCAAGATAGTAGAGCTTCAAGAACAGATGAAAGCTATACAACGAACTAAAGATCAAGACCTTCAGGCATTGAAATTTCAACTGAGCTCAGAGGTCATGAAGCATGAAGGAGCAATTAAGGTAGACGATAAGGACTCGTCAACATTAAACCATCTTACAGCAATATATGATTTATTTACGACTTTTTATGATACATTCATTATTATTTGCTTCAATAGTCATTTGTTAGTACAAATCTTTGGAATCACTTTGACAAGGCACGTGGTAAAACATCTTTTCTTTGTCGGACACTCGTTGGAGTAAGTACAGCCCAATGATACAAAAGCGCCGGAGGCACTAGATCTTCAACTCCTTGTGATTTGCTTAACGACAAAGGAGTCAAATTCTTTTGTGGCGGCCATCTTGAATGGTGGCAAAAATGTAACATTGTATGGGAGCTCCATAGGAATATATATCCAGCACTGTCCACATTTAGAAAACTTTATACCCATTAGGGTAGTAAAAAGTTCTTGGGTGTATCAGAACTACCGGGGGGAGGGGGGGGGTGAAAGATTAATAGTCCGAAGTGTTGAAATATTGCAATAGTGAATTGAAAACATTTAGATTTAAGGAAATGCAGCTTGATGTGTAACGACTATATTGGAAGTCTGCAACTGATATTTTGAATTCGTTTCTTTATATAACGTCTTGTGTTTCTTCACGGAACCTCCAATGCCTTTCTGGATGACATTGACTAGGCAAACGCTTTGTATTTAATAAAAAAATTACTGATTTTTGACAGGAAAGTATCCTGATTATCATTAACTCTGAGTGATACGGTATTTTGAGGGACAGTGTTGCTTTCTATGGACTGTTCTTGCCTAATAGTTTCCATAAAAATACTATCTATGGCCCACTAGAAAGGCCCACAAGAACCTCTAAAAATTAATGAAAGAGGGCTCGAATAAAATCAAAGGATTGGAGATTTTTCGTAACATTAATAAGTGGGAGCGGATGTTTTTTGCGCTTTTAAGTCTATTGTCACTGGTTTAAGTTCACACAGCAACTAAATTGAAGCTTTTTTATGAATACTAGGGCTTTTTGCAGTGAGCTTGCATGATTCAATCCTGGAATCTATCGTTCTATAATATGTTATACTTAGAATAATATATCTGAAAATCGTCACTAGTCAAAAGAAATTTGTGAAATGATATGTGGGTTATTAGCAATTTTTTTTGAAAACCTGTATTCCTAACTTGACTTGCAAATAGATTTTAAAGAAATAAATGAATATAACAAGTACGTGATTTTTTTTCAGTGAATGTTGGTCTAAAGGCTGCCAGATTCGGAAAGTATTGTCATCGCACTAAAAAGTTCTAAAAATATAAATTAACAAGAATAAGGAATGAGAAACGCCTCTTGGTAGCATAATCGTTAGGCTAGCCGCATTAGAATGACGAGGAAGGAACTAGTCTAGGGTCCCTAATAATAATCCCCATTCTGCTTATCAGTTGCCTAAATCATTTGCAGTAACCTCTCTTATTTTGATCCCCTAGGTACGGTTTTTATCATTTTTAGAAAATTCCAGTTGTATATAGTCGTTAACGATCATTCTATGAACAATTTTCCTAACAATAAACTGCACGGATGTGAATGAACTCAAGTTAAATGTCTTGTTTTGTCGGTTGTGTTGCTGGAAACCACTTGATTTGTCTACAACTAGGTACTGTCACCTAATTTTAACCCCCAACCCACTGATTTCTACCCTACTCCCCGTTTATCAAAATTAATGTTTTTCCAATCCCCCTTCTTCGAATCCAGTCCCATTATCATTCGAGATCAAGAGCGTATGCCCACAACTAGTATTTCAATGAAGTTGTGGTTGCTCAATTTTGTGTTATGCCACCATTCAAGATGGCCGCCACATAACAATTTGCCTCTAACTGAATGCGTTAGTGGGACATCTAGCGCCTTCGGCACTTTTATGTCATCGGTATTGTCAAAACGTAAGGCAAACAGAAATATTTATAACCACGATGCGCATCAACCCCATCCAATAAGATGTCACCCGCCAGAAAAAGATGCGGCAATGATCGAGGCAATTGGATGTCACTTGGAGGGTTTGTTTAAAAGGACGAACTCTCTCTCTAGAGATCGCTGATTTTCTCGGTTTGATTCCAATTAGACAGATTCCAAACGCTTGGACGGGGAGAACAGAATTTACCTTATGTTCGCCAAGTTGCAGTTCTTTTAAGAGAACAGCCATCTCCTCCATAGAAAGACCAAAAATCAGGAAAATCCAGAAGCGCTTAACTGTGCAGGGAAGACACTTTTTTGTTTATAAAGGACAAAGTATTCTTTTGCCTGACATTTATCGCTAATTGCCTGTCAAAGTCACCATTCCTGGAGTAGAGTTTTTGCGTCGTTTCGAGTTATTCATTCTTTTTTTGTTGAGGTTAGTAGCATTAAATGAATGAGGAAATCTGTAGTAATTTTGGTGATGCAGTAACCTTAATTTATCAAACCGGAATCGTAAATATGGTATGCAACATAGCAATGCCTATTGTTTATACAACATAGCAATGCCTTTTGTTTATACAACATAGCAATGCACTTTGTTTATACAACATAACAATGAACTTTGTTTGTGTTAAAGTGATGATTTGATTTGTTTGATCAAAGGCACTGAGCGGGAAAATGAAAGAATGCGATACGCATGTGCAGCAGATTGAAGAGATGGAAAAGATGCTGGAATCATTCAAAGGAAACATGCAAGAAGGACACGAGAATTGGGGTAAAGAAAAGGAGGCCTTGACATTAGAATGCGACAATTTGGCTGAGGAGGTAAATGGTCTTTAAAACTGTCGCCAATATTCAAACCTCGTCTCCATATGGCAGTGATTTTGTTTGTTCTGCAACCAATGACGTCATACGACAGCTATTATGTGGAATTGGATGACATCATTGGAAATTTTTATGTAGAGCTGGGGTGATATCATTCAACATCCGTCATATTTAAAACGCGTTTCAAATGGTTAGGATAATGTTTAGCGTTTTTACGCGATTCGTCCATTTTGTAATTGGTATTGTTGGAAGACGATTTGGGCCTACCTTGTTTATTGGCTGGCCACTTGTCTATGGCACGAGTAGGTTTGTTGTACTTAGCATAATGTTTTTCATTTTCTCCAATTAATTGGAGAAGAAGGTTTCAATGTTGATAAAAGAGTCAGCATCTAATTTGAACAACAATTTTAAAGGTAGTTTTCGAGGGTAAGCCTGGTGGAGTTATTTTCACTTTCCGGCACTTTGTAGCCGTGACAAATTTATGTGAAAGCCATTGCAGTCGAATCATTTCATAAAAATGGCCATTGTGAGTTTTGCTGTCAGTACTTGCACTCTACACACGGAGTAAAAGACTAGTTTACCTCTACAAAACAAATTACAAGTACCGAGGTTGCATTGCCTTCTTTCTTCTTATGCAAATTATTAGTACGAGCTGTGTTTTTCTATAGATTTTGGACCAGAAAGACCGAATTGATAAACTTGAAGGAGAAGTTTCCGTATTGGAACACGAGCTGTTGAGGACAACGAAGCAGCGAGACGAGGAAAAGAGTCAGCGGATTATTGTCTCGGAGAAACTGGAAACTGTCCTTACGGACGCAAGAGCAAAGGAGAAGCAGATGCAGGCTGCCGCTGAGCTGTTGCAAAGGGATGTGAAAGAGCTGAAGGCTCACTTGGTTGTAGTGACAAAGTAAGGGATATAACGTGTGCCGTTGCATTTTAACTGTCAGAGCGCTTAGAGTGAAATCTTTGTCTGTGCTGAAGGCGTTAACGTTGCGCGTTCTAGTTGAAAATTATCCAATTTTGATACGTTTCTCGTTCCTGTTTTCATCATGGGCTGCTTTCGGATGTTTATCTTGGTGCCAATTTGAACTGAAGTAGGAAGATGTTTGACACATCTGGTAGGCAACAGGAGTATTGCTCTTTCATAAGCTGTCACCGTGTTGAAAGTAGCAGTTAATGCCACTTCTATCCAGTGGTCAGCTTTTTGACCTCTGCCCCCATGCATTGCTTGTGCTTATTAGACCGACGTCGGCAGAATGGAAGGCAAAGTGAACCAGGGTATGTACAGTGGGAATGGGACTTCGGTCTGTTGACTTGAAAGCTAGTCCCACCTTTGCCACAGTGCTCATACAATATAGTTCCAAGGTAGTTAAACAGCTGAGTATTTTTGTGGTCTTAGTTGACATCAATGAAAGAGCAGAAAGGGCATATCAACCAAAGTATCGCATAATGCAAGAGTTATCATGTATGCAAAAGGATACTATTGTAAATATTTGTGCTCGATGTAATCTTACCATAAGCTCTCAAGTGTCTAGAACAGGGTCGTTGGGATAACTGCGCCCAAGATTTATCTACAGGCAATGCCAGGTTTTGGTAAGCTGGGTTTGCGAACCACAACAGGTCTCATTAGGCAAAACTTAGGGACCATCATTTTCAAATCATAAAACGGGCTCTCTTTTTTTGTTGGATCTCTTGCCAGAAAATCTCTATGATGCAGCATTCTTGAATTTGGTTCTTTCTGACTGATCTTAAAATTTCCTAAACTATAACAGCTTTGCATTTGGAAGAGCTATGCAATAGAATTTTTTTACAAAAAGAGTTGAAAGATCGTTTAGAATAAACGTATTCCTAATGCCCAACTCGATTTCTTTGAAATCATGTAATTTACATTTTGCTTTTTATTTTGTACGTTTAATTTGTTTGCTTCAACGATAACGAGGATATTTATGCAAATTGGATACTGTCAATTTATAACATAGCACCCTCTTAACTTGAAATCATCTTATATAAAGAAGGTTATTTGAAATGAAAGCGAATAAAGTAAATAACCATACTGTTTGCTGGCAGCGAGAGCAACTTTTATGGCAGGATGTTTGAATATTACGACGTCCTTTTGCTTTTGAAGGTGACTTGACACTGTTTTGCAATTTGTATCGTGATCAAACCCGAACCAGACGTTTACTACTTGATAAAGGATTTATCCAATTGCTTGTCTTGTCAATCATTGTTTAGCTAGTTAGCCACGTGGAGCTCTCCCTGGTTGCTCTGTGGAACATTGTAAAGATCCAGTGGACGTCGGGTATGCTAAAATCCAGCCTCAAAGCATGGACTTTAGCTGCTATAAATCGTTGTAATGGAAGCGTGGAATCGCCCTTGAAAGGGCAAGGTAGCAACCAGCTATAGCCGTTGAAGTGTCTTTTATTTGCTTTGATGGATCATATTTTGAATGTTGTATGTAATTTGCTATTTTTATTTACTTTTGTAGAGAAAAGTCGGAGTTATGGCAGCGCTCAGATCTACTTGAACATGAATTGAAACAGAGATCAGAGGGCAGATGGATTGATGATGAAGAAGTGTTGACGTGCGCTGACTGCCGTGCCGAATTTTCACTTTTGATACGCAAAGCAAGTATTCGGTTTTTGCTTAGTTTTGAGCGATAGAATGCGACAATTGATACACTTTCTACTGACATTCATTTGTCAACATGAATGAACTTTGTGAGATATCTATAGATATTGATGCGTACATGTTATTCATCGGTGGTTTAGAGAAATTAATTCATTTTTATTATAAAGTGGTGGTTTAGGGAATGGAATCTATATTTGTTATAAATTGGTGGTTTAAAGAAACTAATTCATTTTTATTATAAAGTGGTGGTTTAGAGAAAATAATCTACTTTTGTTATAAAGTAGTGGTTGAGAGAACATAATTCAGGTTTAT
>JANTCA010004877.1:0-10013 GCA_024741275.1 Chironex yamaguchii
TTAATGACTCGCCTCTCTCTCAGTAATATATAGCTTTCTTAAATGCTAGCCATATCCGTTAGTAATCTTTTGCTTCGTGCATGATTTCTACCTGGTCCTGCCTTACCTTTTTGTCTCAATTATGCTGTCCCTGTCCTAACATCCTTGAAATTTAATGACTCGCCACTCTCTCAGTAATATATAGCTTTCTTAAATGCTGGCCATATCCGGAGATGTTGCGATGCCGAGATGGTAAGATGTCAAGCAGTATTAAAGAACTTCAACGAAAAAATAAGGCTCTAACTATCAACCCCACTAGAGGAAGGATGCTCGGGTTCTTGGCTTCCGATGACACGTGCGGTTCCCTTTATTATATCCGTTGTCTGAAAAGCAAGAGATTCCATTTCTTGACTCGGCGTATCCACCGATGGCTCAGAATCACATCCTTCTGCTGGATGTCTCTGCTCAATGTTGACATCCCCAGCATCATCTTCAGCATTATCCACCGATATTTTAATTCTTTGTCCGTCAATGATATCGTACTCACTTTCAATATCCAGACTCCTCGGATTGGCAATGTCTTTTGCCCTAGCTTTCCCCAAAGTTTTACGTGGTAGCAGCAATGTAAGACTTGAGCGACGAGCAGGAGAGTTTTCTTCAAGGTTGTCAATCGGTAATGTCTTTTTAGTTTCCAGGGCATTCAAACTTCTCCAACGTTTCGTAATATTTGGAAATAGCTCTGATCGTCGTCGTTCCAACACCACCTCGTCGTTTAAGAAATCCCGAAAAGATAAAGGAGTCGGGACATCGCTTGACGCTATGAAGTCGTAACCTTGACTGCTTAAACGCTCTCTCTCCACGGTAAAATTCTGACTCTCTGTCATTTCAAAGACGTTTGCCCGCGAGGATGAGCTGGCAGACGGACTATCTGAATCTTGTTCGCTGGCGGCGATAGAGTCATCGTCTCCAAATGCTGACACTTCATCAAATTCACTAACTCGGATGCCATTGTTATTATTATTCAAGGAAGTTTCATCTTCGGAAGCTGACTCGGCACCAACTCCTTCTCCTCTCGGCGTTGAAAATACTGAGTTCAGCTTCCGCATTTTTCTCATGACGTGGATTTCGTTGCTGATTTTCTCTAAGCGGAGTAATGTCGATCCGTATTCTTTCTTTGCTACTTGGATACCGACAGAAATGTTCTCGATCCTTTGCTTTTGTTCCTAGAAGAATAAGCACGTATAATTATCGAAGAATCCAAATACGACAATAACGCAAAACAAAACAGCATTAGAGAGATAGACGGGGAGATGCTCACCTATCAGCCCACAGACGACCTGACGATTATGGTCAAGGCGTTAAAACCATAGCCTCAGATTGCAAGACATGGAAACCTTACAACAAGGGTTTACAGTTCTAATCCTCGTTCAGACACATCAAGAGGCAGAAAGTCACTTTCCTTCTCGGCATGCGGAGAATCGTCTTCCATGATCCGGCTGCTAATTCCAGGACATTGCAACGTTCCAATACAGTCAACTATGCCTGCGAAATGCAACCTTTTAACAGTAAGAACGGTGGCGTTTCTTCCTAGGATGATAGCAGTAGAATTTAAATGTGTGCATACAAGGTGCTGCTGCACATTCCGAGCCTTTTGGATCTCGCTATTTCTTACCCCGTAAATCCTTCAATCCAAGGCCTTTGGCTTTAACCTCTAACCTCTGACCATCTAATTCAACTCTTGATTATTTTCAATGGTTAATTACAGTAGTGGGTTATGCCTTTATGCTTCGTAAAGAATGCGCTAGACTCACGATAGAAATTACTCCGCCAAATGAGTATTGCATGGTTCCCAAAGATGAAATAGTGGTGTAAAAGTTCCAAGTTTAAACTAGAAATTTCCAAGTTTAAAAATACCAAGAAAAAAACGCGTTCGTGCAACATGGACAAGACAAGACTGTTGTAAGTGAATCAGAAAGCAAGTAAATACCTAACAAAAGATAAATTTGTCTCACCTCAAGCCTCTTATTCATCTCCATTTTCAAATCAAAGTAAGGCCTGAAAGAATCGTGGAATAAGAGTTTACATGAATACAAGTTCACCGCCTTACTTAGAAAGAAGAGCGACGTAGAGAGGCCTCGCTAGGTATCTTCACTGGAGAATCTTTGCGACAATGTGGCATAAGCTCTCTAAACGAATTATGGTAGATAAATAGGCCCATGTCCACAAGACAATCTGCGTTTGTCAACACACATCAAACAAGACATTGGCAAGTGCTTGATTTCAATAAGCCTGCTTACGATGAAGAAAAGCAGTAGTGTACCACTTACGCCATCCAAAGAAGAAATTTGACAAATAAAGTTAATAGCTCATCAAACGGAAAAATTCGCCTTAGTGACCACCTTTTCTACGCATGTGGCAAAATTTTTGTAATGATTGTTTAAGAAATCATCTAGCGGTGGTCCACCCAAGGACAGGTGTCATTTCTTAAAACAGTTTTATCATCATAAACGGGTTTTCGCTTGATTGGTCAATCTTGTTCTATTGAAAGAATCTATCAGCAATTTTTGTAACGGCATAAAACTTGTATATACATGTTTGGGATTTGTAGGTTTGGGATTCGAGATAATTACAGCAATTCTAATGTAAAGCTTTCAACAAATATTTCGTATAAAATCGAATTTTCCTTTGTTACACTGAAAACTGGTTCATCTGCACAAAATTAAGAATTCATTTCTTTTATGTGCAGATAAAACGACCTCCTCCACAGAAATTTCTAACAAGTACAGATAAGCCTTCATTACTTTTGACGGCCACTTTAAAATAATTCATTTCATTATGGGAATTGCCATGCCATGGGTATTCTACCGCCCACGCACAATTCAAGTTTTAGCGACGTTTCAAGCTGCTTACGAAAAGGCCTGAAAACGACAATTTAAAATGAAAGAAATCCAACAATTTCTACAAATCAAATCCTTCCTGGTTATTTCCTTCTTTCCACTGTGTCTCTTTCACGGAATAATATATTGCTTTCCTGCAATGGAACTCCTAAATTTTCTACAACAGAAAAAGTTGGTAGTGCAAAGAGTATGAGTGATGACTTTTCATATCCTTACAAAAACTATATACTTTTAACTCATGACTGGAGCAGCCATCTAACGTCCACCTATCTGAAATGCTGCCACTCGTTTACTTAATGTCTGTGTAGATTAGAATTGACTCAAACAATATAAAGCACATGGGATTCCCATATATGATATTCTTACCATAAATACAGAGCAGTGTTGACAAAGCATACCTTGAACGGTTAATTGTTTTGTGTAGAGACTTTGATAGCTCATTCAACTTTTTCTGCTCCTCTTCAAAGATCTGTGCAGTAAGCTGGTGAGCTTTCCAACACTCATTCTTATACTTCGTTGCTTCCGTTATCTACAACAAATCAAAGATTCCTATAGATGATTTAAGGAACGAAATAATGTTCTTTTGGCTCTTTTTTCTAACAGGTACTATCGTTGGATACCTGAAACAATAAATTGACGTGCAATTGCAAGTACAATTCCTGCTTTGATTTGCATACAAAATCATAAAAAGGTAAATCACAATTATTTCCATACTAGCCCTCTTGTTTTAACTCCGTTCGTCAGATGACACAATCACACGAAACATAAGTGGTATATCAACAAATTTTATGCTTTAGTTGCACACACAACTGTGCTTAAAAGAGAATGCGAAAGAACCACGTTCAATGCTTATTTGATTCAGTCTTTTTTTCAAGGAGATTATCAAGTTCAAATTTTGGAAGACGTTCGCCAATAAGGATAATCTTAGCTTCATATTAATTCCTGGAGATGAATTATATTTCCTGAGAGTATTCTAGAAAAAGCTACACGCAAATAACATATAACGATAGCTGATCAAATGCTGAATGTAACAAGTTTATGCGTGAGTGTCCTCTTTCGGGAGGCTGGGAAGAGGCTTTTCAAAAAGGTTTCTTTTTCGAAAGAAAACACACGTTGGCAGTACGAACATCACAGCAGGTTAACGAATTCATTTGTATCTGTAACAAGGGATTTTAGTGCAATAAGATTTGAATTTGCATTGGCTAATATTAGAAGAGTTCAAAATAAGAATTTTAAGTCAAACGGTAATTTAAAAGTGCATCTTTGAAATTTTATCATAATTGGTTTAACAACAGAAAGATGTTTAAAAGATGGTTAAAAGGTGGTTAAAAACAAGCCAAAATAGCATTGCCGTGACTAATTTGGCTATCTCTAGAGTTCAATAACCTGATTACAGCTTTAGGCCTTATTCTGCAGATTTCATTTGTGAACAACCGCATGAAATCTAGAGTGAAATCCACTTCAAACAAGAAACGCCTCGCAAAACATTTTTAGAAACATTTAACATTTTTTCAGTCTACCTATGACCCCAAACTAGTGGTACATCATTCATCGTCAAATATATTGCCAACAAACAGATTGTATTAAGGCTGATAACAAGTCTTGGGTTTTTGATAACAAAGACTTTAAAGTATATAATTTGTGGGTACATTGAATAAAATAATATAGGGATTACAAATATTTTGGTTACTGTTATAATGCTATCTTTTTATTATGCAACTGTTAGGTAATGCTCTTTTGTATGCCTGTCTTAATCTTCTTACACAGTCTCATCACCTACCATTCTAATGTTTTCATATGTTTAATTTTGATAATCATCTTCTACTGTTTAACAGATGCATATGAACACCAAGATTCTAGCTTAAAATACATCTATGTTTAAAAACGTTTCTATCTTATACGTTTCTAAAATGCAGTATTATCACCCATGGTACATACATTCGAATACTCACTTACTGTGCTGCGTATCCAAACTAAATACATTGTGTTATTAATCTTACTAACAAAAGTTGACCACAAATTGGATCAAACATAAAAGTTTGTGATCAGTCCAGTGTTTATAACAGAAAATAAAGTACATAGACTACCTATACAGCCAAGTATTTTATATAATAAATAATCATGACGTTATATCTTTAGATTTTTCAACATATCTAGGAAACAGATACTGCCCTTTAACGTTCCAGGCATTGATCTGATACCTAAAATATATAATATACTGTTCGATTCATTATAAGATCATAGTCTCTGTATATGATCTACTTTCTATGACAATTTGCATCAAGATTTGTTTCAACTTAATAATTATTTCAGCAGAACATTACATTCTGTCAGCACCTCATGAAAAAGGGTATCTACATATATCAAACTTGGTGGCAAGTAACCATTAATGACATTTATATTTTCAAACTTTTTTTCAAGAATAGATGAAACAAGAGATAATTTTAAAACATTATCATAATAAGAGTCAAGTGGTAAAGTTGACTACTCCCATAAAAATGGGCCATGGGGAAATTGCTTGAGAATAACTGGGAGCATCAAATGAGGACTAGCTGTATCACAAGAAAACCTGACATTGCCTCACACAATATGGTTACAAAAGGACAAAGTATTGCCTTTAGTTTAATCAGCCTTCAAAAAGAATTAACGCTTATGTTCCAGAGTAGATACAATCATCAATACACTGTCAAATACTCATTGTTGAGTGAATCTCTTAATATTTTCATTGCAAATGGGAAGTACTTCAAAATATTTAAAACCTTAAAGTTTGAAAAACATTGGGGGACCACTACCCCCAACACGTTTTGACAAGAAAATTCATCAAGTATGTTGAGTTTAAGGTATCTCTAGAACCCCATGTTTACAGTGTGTAATCCTTTACCAAATGGTCCATGCCTGACTTCCATACTTGAGTACTGAAATTAAGTGTAAAAATATTTAAGATATACAGGTAATACACAAACAAGATAAACACCTCAAGATTTGCACGATTGAGCATATCTTGCATCTCAGAATTTATCTGTCCAGATCCAGCAGCCACACGACTTTCAGCCTCTGTGACCTTTTTCCTTGCCAAATCATGTCTGTTTTGTGCACTTTCAAACTGACGAGCAGCAAGATGAAGAGCTGTCTTAGCCTACACAAAAAAAGAATGCATCTCAGAAGATATGAGTGGAGCTACCTACTGTAAATAACTACCCTTAAGCAAAGTTAAGTAAATACATAAAAATTCTAACACAACCCATCAAGAAACAACAACTCTACTTTTCTAAAGACACTCCCTGTTGTTGCATAGACTGCAGGTCAAAGAGGTTGTTTGTAATGAACAAAACATTACAGAGCTGTTGTGAAAGACTCTATGCTTTTATGCAAGGCCTTACAGTATTCCATCAATTTATCAAAAATGAAACTTACAATCAAAGGTTCTTACACATCAGCAACACGTGTATAACTAAAAGCACTTAGCGAGTGAAAACCTTACCAAAACTAACAGCATCAGGTGTGACTTCTGGTTCTATCAACATTTATCAAAGCTGTACTTATAAGTGTTATGTTAACTGCGTTATTCCCATACAAGTTGTGGCTTTACGAAGCTATCATAACTGAAAATTTCAAAGTGGACCAGAATCCACTACCTGTTTGGATCATGACCAAAAATGTTATGGGTTGGGGATAGACCCTATCATTATTTCCTTAACCCTTGGATGATCGCTGTATAAGGAAATTCTGACTTAGGAAAATGAGTACTGACACAGCTTAGATAGGAGGTTGAAAAGTTGGCTGTGGGATAGGAGTGGGATGCCTACCCTGCCACAAGAATCATGGCAGATAAAAGAAGAGGACTATATTGAGTTAGCAATAACTTCTGTCAATCATTTCCTTGTCCCAAGCTGTTTCTTTCACTTATAAAAGAACCAATCTTCCTTGCTCAAACAAAACTTTAGATTATATTTAACTGTCTTTGTGATCAAGATGTAAAATTTGAGAAGATGTATAAGAAATAACCAAAAAGACCGAAGAGGTTGCTTATCAATTCAACTAGTAGTAACACATTATTACATTGTACTACACCATACATTAGTAATGATATATGTAACTACAATCATTTACCTGCCTTGCTTTACGCAATGTATCATAATATGGCCTTGCTTTCTCAACACTTTTGCCTAACCTCTGTTTTAGAATCCGCAGTTGCATTCCAGCATCTGCATGCATCTGATTAAATAAAGCTTGAGCTTCCTATATCACAGGAAAGAAACAATAGCATTTATTAGAGCAAAAAAAGCTCTATAGCAAATGCAAACAACTACTATAAAATATAAGTAGCATATTTCTCATTAAGTAAAATTTATATAGATAGATAGATAGATAGATAGATAGACAAACAGACAGACAGACAGACAGATAGATAGATATCGATGGATGGATGGATGGATGGATGGACGGACAGACAGACGGATGGATACATAGATATCGATGGATGGATGGATGGATGGATGGATGAATGGATGGACGGACAGACAGACAGACGGACGGACGGATAGATAGATAGATAGATAGATATCAATGGATGGATGGATGGGCAGACAGACAGACAGATGGATAGATAGATAGATAGATAGACAAACAGACAGATAGATAGATAGATATCGATGGATGGATGGATGGATGGATAGAAAGATATAAAAAGAAAGCCCGATTGATAGAGAAAGAAACCATATACTTGCATAACTTACTCAAAAATCAGTAAGTGCAAACACCACTCAAAAATATGTCATTCTTTTACATTTCAGTATTGTCTTCAACAGAATATTTTTTTCTACACATTTTTATTACTGTTTACTTACTTGTTAACTAAAAGATTTTGGGAATAAAAACAATATAACAAAGAAGACAAGAACACAATAAAACTTTACAAGTGTATGAAATCAAATAGTTACAGTGCTAATGATTTCATCGGGAGAAAGGGACTTATCCGTACTACCCAGGGAAACAAAAATAAAAGAGCAATCAAGCAAGAAAAGACAATAGACAGAACACTTGCACCTGTTCTAGCTACAATACTGTCTCTCTACTGTTAAGTTCCCTTGTAATCCTATTACAGTAGATGCCACAGGAAGTCTTACAAATGGAATAGCAGTACCACAGGCAGATTATTTTACTATTAGAATCTACTAGATGACAAACTGTATGGGGATAGTAGATGTAGGGAATAATTTGAGGAGTTTCAATAGGATTTTTTAAATCTAGGGGAAGCATGTATATGTAATATTTGAAAAACACAAGGTAGCACAAAGGCATCAATCTTATCAAGCTGTTTAAGGAGAAAAAGCAAAAATATAGTTCCAAACAACATGTAGCTGTTTTGTGACCCTGACGTTATGAAATGAATGATAAATTGTTGTTCTTTTCAAAAGCAAATCATATGTCCAGGTTAGGGCCTGAACCCCTGACCTTCTGCATACTGGACAGATGCTAAGACATTTTGTAGAGGTGACTTTAGTGGGAGCCTACTGGGCTTGAACTGGTAACCCTAAAACTTAAAAGCCAACACTCACACCTCTGTGACGTCACAACACAAAGACTTGGCAGAGGACTTTCAAAGTCCTTGGCATCACAAGATGAAACCCAGTGGTGGGTAAATGGAAATTCATTATTTTTTTCTGTGTTTCAGCTTAAGCCTTCATCAGTGTCAGATATAAGTAGTATCTCAACTGACACAGTGCATTTGATATATTTGCTAAGAGTGGAGCATTACCAAAATTGCTGCATTAAGTGGGAACCAACTGGGCCTGAACTGGTAACCCTAATACTCAAAACCCATCACTCACACCTCTGTGACATCACAACACAAAGATTTGGCAAAGGACTTTAAAAGACCTTGGTATCTGGAGACGAAACCCAGCGGTCATATATATATATATATGTAGTATCTCAACTGACAGTGCTTTTCGTACATTTGTCAAAAGTGGAGCATTACCATAATAGCTGCACTAAGTGGGATTGAACTCACAAACCTTGCTCCCAAATGCTAATATTCAACCCAACATATCTAATCGCTGCATACAATGTAAAATTTCAAACATGTAAAAGACCTTGGTATATAAATGCTCAGTTATTCACAAACATCTTTAAATAATTAGCAGTACCTTTGTAGTGTAATTTCGTCATCTTATTTTTATTCATTATGTCATTTAGAAATACAGCATTGTATTTTGAATTGTGCACAGTAATCGTTGCAATTTCATTCCCTCTGGTAGTATCTACAGGTTTTTGAGGTGGTCACCTTAAATCAAGAATGTTGCAAATGCCTGATGAAGGGAATTGTTGAGTTCTGCTAACATCAAATCAAATACCAAAAGCCAAGCCAATGTCTTTTCTTGTCTTACACAATAGACCTGCTAAAGACAAATATTACATTTTAAAGTTTCTCAAGCCCTATGAACTAATAATATCTGCCAGAGCCCATGGTAATCCCTAAACTTCACTTCAACTTCAGTTGTTGTAGTTACGGCAACAGCTCTCAAGGTCAGATGTTCTAGGAGTCTTAATACTCACAAGATCACACACATTGTGAACTGCCTTTAAGGTAACATAATACATGGAGTATGCATCTTACCCCATATTCTGTTTCCAGATGGTTAACTCCATCAGCAGCAAAATTCAACTTTTCAAGTTCAAACTGTTGAATTTTAGACAAACAATAAGGTAACAATTAGTAGTAAGAGAAGAACAAAAATTAAGCATAAATCTATGTATCAATGATACAGATAATAAATCACATGTATTAATGATAGGGTGGTTAGTGCAAAAAACCTGGTTGGTTGTCGTTAGCAGCACATGAATCCCTGGTGAAAGCACACCACTAAACACAATTTTGCACCATTTTGCTCACTGCGACTACTGGGTCTTGCCTCCATGAGTGACGTAGTCTTCCTATTTCCTATATCCTTTCTATTTCTATTTTCAATGATAGACATAACAAAAGATTATACATCTCCAATAATAAAATGACAGTTGCATATAAATTAGATATGTAATCAAATTGACATTTTCCTCCTGAAATTTCTAAATAACTTGGTACAAAGATTACCACTTGGCACACAATTTTCTTTGATATATATATATACATATACA
>JANTCA010004879.1:0-10013 GCA_024741275.1 Chironex yamaguchii
CAACTGATTCCATAGATTTGGACCACGAAACCGTGCTGACATCCTTCCTTGTTCTGTTGCTACTCGAGGCACAATAATTGAATTATTTCGTGCGTAGCGGCCACAGTTTTTGTCAAAGAGCTGTTTAAAGTCCTCCAGACAGTCATCATGACATGCTTTGTACATGATCATTAGCATTCGTCTCTTATAGATGTAATCTAGTGTATCCCAATTATTTCACCATGATTACTACATCTGCCACAGAGGGATAACTAATGCTGATGATACGTTGATTTTCAGTGATGTCTCAAGTATTAGTAACTTGCTTACTGAGTTCAAGCATACATATCATTGGTGACACAATTGCTTGAAGAATGAGCGTTTCACCTAAAAAATCAACAGTAACACTAGTTACCAGTGTGCCTAAAGAAGCTAGGATGGTCCCATAGTTATCCATTTGTGGCAAACAAGTGAAGGAACTATTTCTATCACTTATCATTGAAAGCGCTAGGATTGGATGCTTATTAAGCAGTGATTACATCTGGTAATACATTTTCAAATCTATTTGGTAACGAACAAACGTGTCTGCACAACAGGACGAAAAAAAGGAAGAATATTTTTTTTTACAGATTTTGATATTACAATCACGTTGGACTTACTTGAGACAGCCAGCAAGGCAAAAAGGACGATTTACGTAAGTAGGACAATCTGGATACACTTAACATGTACACAACAATGATTTAACAAAGAACACATACAAAAAAACAGATCAATTAAGCACAATTAGTAAATTTTGCTTTGATTGGAGTTAAGTCAAGTTTATTGTGTCAATGATCTACTCTCAACAAGTACCTCTTGAGAAGAAGCCAAATTTATCTGGGTTATACATGATATCATGTATACATTTGCAGAGTACTTCAAACATATGGCAACGAAGATGCGTAAAAGAAACAACATCCTGAGAGCTTTATCAGGAACACATTAGGGATAGCAGAAAGAAACCATTTTTTCAACCTACCAGGTTATTTGTTGATCAATTGGACAATAGGGATTGGTTGCGTTGGGTGCAGTCATCCAAATTTAGCTAGAATAAGATCGTTTAGAAGAAAGTGAGGCTCTGCACAGCGCTACTGGCTGCCATAAAATTGCTTCAGATGGCCATGTTCATCAGAAAATACTTGTTTTGCCCATTCGGAAACAGGCACATATGCTGAACAAACAATATTTGCTTGGTTGTTATCAGCGAGGGCACCCTGGTTTCAAACACATGAATGTGCCAGAGCCTCCTCCTGAGCTTGAAAAGAACATTGTAATGAAATGGCATGAAGTGGCACACTTGGTCCTCTATGGTCATATCACCAGTGCTGATCTGAAGAAGGGGCCGAAGTAAATTCACACTCTGGCTACACAATCCTGTATATAGAACTACATGGCCAACAAGTTACTGTCCCAAAACTGAATTGTCATTAAACAGGAGTGCACATGCTACACTATTACAGGTGCATTGTTGGTAAAATTTAGTCGAGGTGTGTGGTCTGGTGACTAAAGAAAAGTGAGGAAAATGACAAAATGTGCACCTATAATCTTCGAGTTGTGGGTGGAGGGATGCGATCATGCACCTTAAACAGAGAGGCCTGATTCAGAATATTCTGTTATTGTACACTGCATGTCTCCTTCCTTACAAGTAGAGCTTTGACCATGGGACATTTCCTTCTCTCTATGTTTTGGATGGTCAGTCCTCTTCTAGGTATTCTATCAGTGCTGGAGCTCCTCAAGGAGTTGTACCAGTCTTTGTCTTCTTTTCTTAACATTATTCTGATTGCTATATTTGCCAGCTAGCAATCACTGCTTATTACACTAATCTGTATTGTTGCTTAATATGGCAGCTAATCTTGATTTTTGATAAGTTTCTAACCGAACAGAATGAAAACTAAGAACACACGTCTCTTAGGCTGCCATTTATCTAACAGAACTCGACAACTTACAACAATAACAAACAAAATGGTGGTGCAGCAACCCCTGACTGCTGAGTTTATACAGTAAAACACAACAATCCTCCCCTCTAAGATACGAAGTTGAGGGGCCTCTTAAGTCTACGAGGAGCAGTCATAGTCCTCTAAATGAGTAGGTCGTCTTTGCCTCGCCTGTGGTCTTAGCTTCGCCTTACCTTCTTCAGTCATAGCAAAATCCGGGTCTGTCTCTGGGCTTGGTTACTCTACTGGTATGCTAGTATGCTAGTATTCTGAGTGCTTTCTATAAGTCTATGATTGTTTCTTCCACTTCAGACTGACTTTCAATCTGGTACCTTCCTTCTTCTTCATAATTCTGGTTTGGTTCCTCTGGCATATTAGCTCTTACAGTTTCTTCAGTTCCTTTCCATTCCTTTAATTGGCCAAGACGTCTCCAATGCATCTTTCCTTCAGCTTCATCAGTGTATGAAAGTGGGCCTGTCTTTTGTGCAATGGTTCCTGGTGTACTACTGTACACTCTCTTCCACACCTCATCCCCCTCCTGGAGAATCTGTGTCTGGGGCCTACTGTGAAAATCTACACTGTGATCAGATGAGAAACACCTACTGATATATGGCTTGATCAAACTTAATCTAGTTGCCAATTTCCTACCCATTAGTAGTTCAGCTGGTGTGAGCTCTGTTGTTGTTTGGGGTGTGGGGCAGTAAGCAAAAAGGAAACAATTTATTTTTGTCTGCAGTGAATATGGTGAGGAGCAGTCATTCACCTTCCTCATTGCATTTTTAAAAGTCTGTACTGCCCATTCTGCACTGCCATTGGTTGCAGGGTGATGGGGGCACTAAAGACATGACGAATTCCATTTTCCTTCATGAACATTGCAAATTCATTACTGGAGAACCTGGTTCCATTGTCACTGACAAGAATCTGTGGCAAACCATGGGTAGCAAAAGTTGTCCTCAATCACTCAATTGTTGCCTGTGATCCATAATTGGTCGGGCTCAGAGGATGTGCCTCAATCCACTTGGAGTATGAATGAACTAGCAAGAGAAAGACCTTTCCCATAAAAGGCCCAGCAAAATCAATATGAACTGTGGTCCATGGTTGTGTAACATTTTACTATTGGTGAACAGGAGCTTCAGTTGGCATGTTTTGATTTAATTGGCAGGACATACATTCTTTGGCGTGATTTCAATATCGTGGTCCATCTTAGGCCACCACACATAGCTTCGAGCAAGGGCCTTCATCTTCTGTATTCCAGGGTGTGCCGTGTGCAGTTCAGTTAGGATGGAATTCTGCCATGACAATGGCACAACTACACAATTACCCCATAGTACACATCCATCCTCCACTGACAATTCAGTCTGACAACTGTTGAATGGCTTGGGGCCATTGGAAACATCAGGGTGATTAGGCCAGCCATTTGTAACCAAATCAAATACCTTCCCTAACACAGGATCACCTCTTGTGTGTTCTCTCATTTCTCAAACAGTCACTGGAGCTTTAATTAATTCTGTTAGCAAAACATTGCACTGGGCACCTGAGAACTCTTCACATGGTATAGGTAGCCTGCTCATACAGTCTGCATTGCCATGTAATTTACCACAAAGATATTCATAGTTGGCGAGTAATAAGGCCCATTGTTGAATTCTAGCCACAGCAAGTGTTGGAATCGCCTTGTCAGCACCTAAAAGTCCAAGCAAGGGCTTATGATCCGTCAATATGGTAAACTGGCAACCATACAAAAACTGGTGGAATTTTTTTCACTGCAAAAACCACTGCTAGATCCTCCTTCTCTAATTGAGAATAGTTTCTCTCTGCCAGTGTAAGTGTCGGGGATGCATAGGCAACAGGGCAGTCTTGCCCATCGGGCATGCGATGGGACAGGCCTGCCCCCACTCCATATGGTGAGGCATCACAAGATAGTAAGAGTGGCTTCTGAGGATCATAATGGATGAGAAGATTAGGGGACTGAAGCATGGCCTTTACTTGTTTGAAACTCTCAGCTTGTGCTTTACCCCACTTTCATGGAATCCCCTTCCGAAGCAAGGCGTGTAATTTAAGGGTTCTAAGGAACCTGCAAGTTGTGGCAGATGGTGATGGTAGTAATTGACCGTGCCTAAAAACGAATTTAAGTCTGAAATGTTGGTGGGACTGGGCATTTCGGCAATTGGCTTTAGTTTTGCTTTAAGAGGGGCAACACCATGCTCATTGACTAAGAAACCTAGGTAAACAACCTCTCTCACAAAAAAGGAGCACTTTTCCTTCTTTAGTCAGAGTCTGCATTCACTGAGAACATCACGTATATCTCTCAAGTTGCATAGCATCTCACACTCATTGGCTCCCCCAATCAATATGTCATTAACTCGCACTGTGAGGCGGGTTATGTGGCTTAACCTTTTTTCCATTTCCCACTGGAAAATACCAGATGCCAAATGAACACCATACTGTAGACGTGCAGGTTGAAAAGGCCTTTATGAGTATTGATTGTTAATACTTCTCTTGAAGATTCATCTAACAAAAGTTGCTGATAGGGCTGGCTTAGATTCAACTTGCAAAATAGTTTGGCACCATTTAAACTGGCAAGCAAATCGTCGGTGCATGGAACAGGGTAGTTGTCAAAGGCAACTACTTGATTGACAGTCACTTTATAGTCTCCGCAAATACGAACTGTGCCATCTTCCTTTACGACTGGCACAATTGGAGCAGCCCTTCGAGAGTACGCAACATGCTTATAAACTCCAAGAGACACTAGTCTCTCTAACTCCATCTCAGTTTTGCCTTTGAGTGCATAAGGTACTGGATGAGCCTTGAAGAATTTTGGCTTGGCCTCAACTGGAACAGGGATGTGAATTAGTGTATCCTTTAAGGTGCCCATGTCGGGTTTAAAAACATCGCTAAATTGCAACAAAGGCTTTGCCACCACATTGTGTGATTCAAAATGGATTGCCTGGGAATTTGGGCAGAGTAGAGACTTATTTTGCACAACCAGTTGCGTCCCAGGAGTGTTGGTCCATTGCTTGGTGTGATCACAAGTGGAAGGTGTTCCATTTGGTTGTTATACTTAACAGTGACCTCTGCAACACCAATAGGTTTTATTACCTCCCCCGAGTATGCACAAAGCTGCTGGCTGACTGGTGTGATTGGATTAGTAAATTTGGCTCTAAACTGTTCCTCACTCATCACAGTGACGGATGCACCTAAGTCAACTTCCATCTCGACAAGCTGGTTGTCAGTGGTTATTTGGATACAGATTGGAGCCTCTCTAGGCTGGCTTAAACGATACAGTTCCATAGTGTTGGTAGAGAAATGCTGGTCCTCTTCCTGCTTCATCGGTGTGTTGTCCAGCTAGTTAACTTTGGGTGTGAGCTGGGTTGCACGATTCTTTGTCCTGCATTTCCGCACTGTGTGCCCTTTGTATCTGCAGTAGTAACATTCCTTATCCTTAAACTGGCAAGAATCTGATAACCGTGAATCATATTTCTTTCCAGGTATGATCAAAAGAGTGATGTCTGGGCTGTTGGATGTGTTTTATATGAATTGTTGACGCTTGAGAAAGTCTATGATGCAACTAATCAACTCAAGTTAGCATATGTTATTTTAGAGGACTCATACAAAGACATTCACCCAAAATACAGTAAGGAATTAAAAGAGTTGGTGGCAATGCTGTTGGATAAGAATCCCATAGGACGCCCATGTGCCTCTCATATATTGAAGCTTCCCCTTCTCAGAGAAGTGGAACAAAGGATTCAGCAGAAGTATAGACAAGAAAGCGATCGATTTCATTTGAAACGCAGTAGCAGTGCTACCTCGACTTCTGTAAACACACCAGTTGTATCAGATGTAACAAGTGAGGTTTGTTGGTGGGGTGGAGGGAAGCTTTTGCCACAGAAATTGGAGATGTTTACTAAAGATAACATTGGATTACGTGTATCATCTGGGCACCATCATTTGGCTGTTGTTACTGTTGAAAAAGAACTCTACACATGGGCTAACATTCAAGGTGGAAGATCCATTGTTGGCCAGCTTGGACATGGTGATACTGCAATGTATCGTTCACCAAAAAAAGTTGAATTTTTCGTTGGGATGTCAGTGAAAGAGGTAAATTCAAAACTATTTTTCATTGGTTTCATAATTTTCTGTCTCCTTATGTGCTTGATGTGTTACCTGTTTCATTCCCTTTTCTTTGTAAATCTTGCACTTGTTTTTGTCCAAAAGCCCTTTTTCTTTTTTCCTTTTTTCCTTTTCTCTGTTTTGTTTATTCAGCATCCATAACTTAACCACCTTTTGAAAGAAGAGAATGATCTACGATTTTTTGACCTGGGGCAGCTGGCAGGGTTACTGGTGGTACTAGTCTAGTACTATTTTGTTTTTAACCTCAGAAAAGGCTAATGATGTTTGGTGTGCAGCCTTTACTTCACAAACCTCAAAATTCGATTACCAATTTGACCCTGTTTGATGAAATACTGCAAAGTGATGCCAATATTTAATCCTTGTTGACAGGTTGAAGCAAATTGTATTTCCTTTGATTTGCTGTGGTACTAGACACCGTTTTCTAGCACTGAAGGAGAGCAATGCTATTGTTTCACTTGACTCATCCTGACTCAAATGCTATTGTGCTTTGGTAGTAACACAATGCATGACCCCATAGGTAGTACTAGATTCCTCATTCTAGTGATGTTGTGTGGCCACAGCATAGTGTGAACCTGTAGATCATTTTATACAAGTACATTTACACCCTGTGTTGAAAGTATTCAGTGTTTTAAAATAGTAACAAAAAATGAACCAGGCTTTGGGAAATAGAGTTTTGGGCATTTTTTCGTCATCTTTTGCTCAAGGTTGTTTGACTCATGAACAACAGTAGGGCTTTAAGAAAGACAGCAGAACTTGCATACTCATATATCTGTTGGCCTTGTTTAGTTGTTGGTAACTTATCCAAGGTAAGATTCGGTTATTGAATTTACATGAAATTTGATAAAGAATAGGAAGAATTAATAATATTTACCCGTAAACATCAAATACTGAATAGTTATCCAGTGTATTTGAGTTTTAATGTACACTTCATAGATTCATAACCATTAACCTCTGACTAAACTAGCATCACTAGAGAACGATTTCTAGTACTAGCAGCAGTTTGCCAATGATGGACATAATGCCACAAAATCATAATTAGTTTACTTTTGACGTCTTTTACACATAGCCACAACCTTTAACACTGATGAGCTTAGTGCGATCTTTTATTACAGAACTGAATATTTTTCTTTGAGGCTAGAAGTTCTTTTTTTATGGTTTGAGACGTAAGTGTTCTAAAAGTTCTTCATTTTAATATTGATTTATTCTTCAACATTGATTTATCTTTTAACCCCAATAAAAATTATTGCTCCGAGATAGGGGGCAACAATGGTTTCATCTTACACTTATACTAAGAAACCGGCTAGGAGAAACAAGTACTCAATGGCCAGGAAAGATTAAGAAACTCTATTACTTGTATTATATTATTATTTTTGTAATATGTTATAATCAGAAGTTTATGAATGCTTGTTAATGAAGAAATTCATCTGCCTTATTGATGTGGTTCAAATGGCTTTAGAAATATGGGCATGGTTGTTCTTTTCTATTTCTCCTAATATTCACTTCTCTAAAGTGACTGAAACCTTATTCTGCTCATTTCCATGTTTTAGGGGCTAAGAATGACGTTTTCTGATATGGATTACCTGTCAAATTTGCACAAAAACACAGTTAAATGTTGAAAGATGCTTGTAACCACCTTGTAAAAATTCTTTAAAACTAGGAACATTGACCCCAGTTTTCCCATGCTGCATATGCTACTGTTTCTTTTTGTTTTGCCTCTACCTCGAGGTTTTATTCAAATTCAGTTCACTTAAGATTTAAATGACCACCAAAGCTGTTGGAAGGCAAATAAACATTTTGCAAAAGAACTTAAGCAGATCAGAAGAAAAATTTGTGTTCAGTTGAGATTTTATGAGTGGATGCTTTTTAAGTAGGTGAGGAATTATTTCAATTTTTTCAGATGTCCAACATTATTTCTTGATTGGTGGCTAACCTCTATTTATGCATGAATGATAATGAGACCTTGTTGTAGTCAATGGTATCACATAAGATAGACTTGGTGGTGGTGACCTAAGCCAATGCATTTTCACCATAAATTATTCCTTCTGATAAAAGGCAACAATTTGTTTTCTTCGTTAAGCCCAATTTAGCTCACAGAAAGAAATGCCTCAGAACTTTCAACTTTGTGTTGCCAGAACTGCCTGAAAATACCTGAAAAGTTGCCTTGGAAGATTTCGTGCCCTCTAGCTCTTGCTAGCATTATCCGTGCTTTTAGGTCGCCATGTTTATTGATATGCCTTTGTATTTTATAGGTGGCCTGTGGTGAAGATTTTACAGCAATTGTAACGGATGATGGCTCACTTTACATGACCGGCTCTGACTATTATGGATGTATTGGTTGTGATAACTCGGCAGGGGATGCTGTACTTACCCCAAAGCGAGTGCAAGCTTTGGAAAATAACCCCGTCTCTGCTGTATCTTGTGGGCATAATCACGTAGCTGTTATTACGAAAGAGGGTGCAGTGTACACCTGGGGCTGTGGAGAACATGGTCGCCTTGGGTCTGGGGACGAAAATGATGTCACCATTCCTACGCTTGTGCCATTGCCCCGAAAATACTCAGTTATTGTTTCTGTAAATTGCGGAATAGACAATACTTTTTTGTTGACAAAAAATGGATCACTTCTTGCTTTTGGGAGCAATGAATATAACAAACTGGCCTTGAATCAAACACGTATAGTACAGGGAAGAAAACCGGATCATTCTGTTGTACATTTTGCGTTAGTGCCGACCCTAGTGCGAGCTCTACAAGGACACAGATTAAAAAAAGTTTCATCCGGGAAGGATCACACTGCAGCTATTGATGTCACGGGCCGTTTGGTCACATTTGGAAATAACAGATTTGGACAGCTTGGAGTTGGGGATAATAGACTAAAAACTTCTCCTTGTGTGGTAAGAGGAAGTTTGTCTGGAAAGGAGGTGACAAAAGTCTCCTGTGGTGATTCCTTTACGGTTGCTGCAACATTTGATAACCATATATATTCCTGGGGCTTAAAGGATAATGGTAGGCTTGGATTGGACCCAAGTTCGATTGGTGATAAACCATATTATTCTGTGCCGAGACCGATTTTTGGCTCTTTGCACAAAGTAGCTGATATGGAATGCAACCATTGGCATGCCATTATTCTTGCTGAACGGTTATTGTCATCGAGGGTTATTCAGACTCGATCCTCCACATTAACGGAAAGTTGTGCAAGTGAAACGTCATTTAAGTTCAAAACTGCTGATTGGCAAAATGAGACTGCAGAAAGCAAATCAAGTGAAAAAGAGAATGATGCCACTGGTGCATCATGGGATGGAGAAACAACGAATTCTAGCATGAATGATTCTGAGGACATTCCAACATGGCTGCGTAATGAACTGGACGATGCTGAGTATATTGCCTATCCTGGAACTGGCAATGATGCCAACCAAGAGGGTGATGGAACAAGTGTAGATGGTGACATTCCAGTTGAAGAGGGTGCAACCACTGACAAATGTATTCAATGTGAGATTGAGAGTACTCGTGATGGTCGAGATTTTACCGTCAATTATCTGAAGGCCAAAATTGAAAAATTGGTAGCAATAAATGCTGATTTAGTTCGAGCAGCCAAAGAACAGGAAATAAAGATAAAAGGCCTGAAGTTAGAGAACAACATTCTTATAGAAAATGTAGAGAAGTTGATGACAGCAAGTCAGAACAAACAACTTTGAATTTAGAATCTCGAAAGCGCATTGATTGTTTATTCTATATCGCCGTCGTGACAGTTCAATGACAGTCTGGTTGAGTAATTACGAGGCTGCGTATGTGTATACATCATATATATACATATATACATGTATATATGTATATATATGTATGCGTTTATATGTTTATATATATATATATATATATGTATAAATTACAAGAAATAAACACTTTTTAACGTTTCGAATAATTCTTCTTCAGAAAACTGTT
>JANTCA010004880.1:0-10012 GCA_024741275.1 Chironex yamaguchii
ATTATCCTGTTCTTTGTTTACTCACTTGAAGCCATTGGATAAGGGAAACACAAGGACAATAATGATGTGGATACTGGGTCTTGGGTCCTTAATAAAGTAAGGCATCAGAAAACACGCCTAAAATTTTGTCCCAAAGTAAATGGGACAGATTATACATTACCTGGATACATTATTTGCACATAAGCATACAGAAGTCTGAGCCGCAAGGTTTCGTTCTCTGATTGAAGTTGATTGAAATCCTTACATCGTTGAGACAAGGACCAGCATTTCCGTTCTGTATCCATCAGGTACCACTCAAATTTATCATAGATATATAACTGTTCTTAAATGCAGCTAGTACGTCATCTCTGTTTAGTCCGATACTGTTTTTGCACACCAGCCGTGAAGGATGTAGAGACCATTTCGGGACCAGCAGCAGAAAGAATAAAAAAGACATAACAAGGCATTTCAGAAATCATAGGCTAAACATCACAATACAGACAAATATGAAGATAGTCAACTACCTGAACGTGACATTCAACCTCAATAACGGAACGTGCTACCCTAATCAACACCGCCGAATCTCCAGCCTATCCTGCAATGAAACAGAATTTAACAAAACCAAACCCATCTACAAAAACGCCCCTAAAAGCCTGCGGATTCAATCACCCTCTCACCTACAACAACCATGGCCAAACCACACGTACAAGAAAAAAGAGACGACGGGACATCATCTGGTATAATCCCCCATATGACAAGAACGTCCGCACCAATATCGGCAACATATCCTGGAAGCTAATAAACAAGCACGTCCCCAAAACCCATAGACTCCACAGCATCTTCAATATGAACAACCTGAAAATTAGTTACCGCTGTACCAAAAACATGGCCTCCATCGTTAACAAGCACAACAAGAAAATCGTCAACACCAAACCAACCGCCACCCCATCGACATTATGCAACTGCCGCAAAAAACAAGACTGCCCTTTGGACAACAACTGCCTCACCACCAACATCATCTACAACGCTAGAGTAAACACAAACGAAGACACAACTGAAGGAACATTCAACCAACGTTACAGTAAACATAAACTATCATTTAAGAACAGCAGCAAGTACTCTAATAGCACCGAACTTTGCAAACACATCTGACAATTCCAAGACAACAGATTAGGTTACCGAATCCAATGGTCCATTATCACCTCAGCCCAACCATACAGCAACACCTCTAAAAGGTGCGACCTCTGCGCATCGAAAAAGCTGCAAATCGTCAAAGACAACAACAAAAACCTCCTTAACAAACGTTCCGAACTGATTTCAAAATGCAGACACAAAAACAAGTATTATCTAATGAACAATAGCACTCCCTAGACAATTCATAGTAATTTTTCATGACATGAAAACAAGTATTACCTAATAAACTATAACACTCACTAGACTATATATAATAATTTTGCATGACGAAACTCACAGTAACCGGGAAACGGTTCTGATACATATATATATATATTTATCAAGAGTGGAGCATTACCACAATGGCTGCACTAAGTGGGAGCCGACCAGGCTCGAACTGGTAACCCTCAGACTCAAAAGCCAGCACTCAAACCTCCGTGCCATCACGGCACAAAGATTTGGTGAGGGACTTGCAAAGTCCTTGATATTACGAGACGAAACCCAGCGATGGGTAAGGGGAAATTCATTAATTTTTTTGTGTTTTGGCTTAAGCCTTCATCAGTGTCAGATATATGTATACAGTTTTAGTTTTAAAAAGTACATTAACTTCCTGTCTTGTCAAATTACAGTAGATACTGATTTAAATGTCATATCTACGGGTGAAATTGGGGAATCCGTGGAATTGTGGGGGGCTCAAAACGAACTAAAACGCGGAAAATTTGATAGGATTACTTAAATGAATTAGATTAAAAACTGTCTAAGGAGCTGAAGTCCATTGGTTTTTCTCTACTACAGTTAGAAATTCTGATCTAAAGCCTCATATTAATTCAAATACGGAAGCCTAGAAAAGCACTCATGGACCACTATGATGAAGGATAACAACAGTTGTAAGCATTTGATGCTGTCTTCATCAGTAGCGCAGACAAAGTAACAGTCCTTACCTCAATTTTTACATGTCTATTGCTTTAATTTCTTACTATCGTTTCTTACACCTGGGATAACGTTGACGTACACTGAAAACCGGTTTGTGATCGGTGAAAACAGATAGAAATTGGAAAAAACAGTAGGAAAAAATTGTTAAAATATCCGATTCAAATTTGAAATTTTTGAAAAAATATGATCGCAAAGAACTCAAGACGAGATGTAAAATTTATTCTAGTGAAAGATGTGTTTATTTTCATGCTAAATGTATTTGTAAAATTGGTCAGAAACAGCAATTCTCAGTATGTGAAGGTGCGAAAGTTAAACGGTACAAAAACATTCTACTTTTGAAAAACTGGAGTCTTTTGGGACTGAAAATTAAAGTTACCGGTCACCAAACATTTACTTATTTCAATTCCTGTTTATACAAGTCTAGCGTTATAATTTACTACACTTATATCGTTCCTCGCTCCTTGCATAATGTCGAGGTACATTGAAAACTGATATCTGCTAGCTCGGTGATTATAATGGTCCAAATAAAAGATGTCTTCATGACAAATCTAAAATATTGACAAATATTTGACATTAGTTATATTTTATCTCTATAGCTAAAAGGGAGAGGAGAATAAATGTCCAGGTGACAAAGAGGGAACGCACGAGAATAAAAATATTCGCACGCCTAGTTTACACACTGTTGTCTCCAATTTTTAATCACATTGTAGATCACCATTTACAAAAGGGCGTGGGAGATGTCACAACTCTGTATCACATTAAAATCACTAATGGAACAAGTCTACGTTTAAGTGTAACATCAAAGGATAAGAAATAGGGTGGATAAATTTTTATTTGCTAACAGAGTTGAATGAATATTCTTTGTTGTGCAAATATTTTTTCCTTCTCATATGACAGGAATAATATACCAACTGAGCTCTAGAATTGGAGGAGAAAGCATTCTGCTAGAGTGGAGTCGATTGAAAGGATCGCCAGCGGCATAGAGGCTGTTTCCAGGCTCCAGATAGAAGAACATGAAGAAGATATGGTCGTCTCCGGGGATAACTTTGTCTGCCAGTGGTGTATCCGTGGGGAGAATGAGGGGGTTTAGACCTCCATTTTTGAAAATGGTAGTCCACAAGATTCACAAAACATATCAGTGTGACGGCAAGAATAGTTTCAACAGTTTTTAAAAAATGAGTACAGTTTAGCTTCTTGAGATCCCCCGGCACTTTCCTTATGCCGCATCTTTCTATGTATATCAATGGATTTCCGTGAATAAGACTGCAGGGATTTTTTAATCCTAAAGCCTTTCATATATTCGTTTGGTTGATAGCTTTTCGTAACACGACAATGACAACGTTCTCGGTGAACTTGCCATTACTTAATAAATTTCATGGTGTGATGCACAACAACATGAATATCATTCCTTTACTTTTTAATTTATATTCCTTATGTGTAAAACCACAAAATTAAAATATATACACAATGCAAAGAAACCTTATCTATATGGTCAGTTTGCACATGTGCTACGTTTAAGGTGAATCATAGATCGAGTCGCTTATCCATTCAGCGTGTTTCTTTCGCAGGGAAACTGAGAAATTACAGGTAGTGTCTTGTTTAACAGTTTTAAACACGCTATGTTCACAAATCATGTCCTTTCGTATAAGTTATTTGAAACAATACGGTTTCTTATTTTTGCCGTCCTCGTATTCAAGAAAGTATTATTTTTGTCTTTTGTTTGTGGTCTCACGTTGTCACCTGTTTTATTTAAAATACCTTGACTTTTACACATAACTTGTGTTAGGAGAAATCAAAGACAGTGTGAGTCACAATAATTACTAGAACACGCTTAAAATGTAACTTTCGCGAGGCATTTTCCACCTTGGAATGCAAGAATCTTTTTCATGTGCAGGTTAAAAAATTTGGGTAATCAACTGTGTCGAGATAGCAAAATCATGTCAAACACGCAATTTTATTGAAAACAGCAAAGGGCTTATGGACTAACTTTTATTTAACCACTCACTACTACAGGGCCGAAGTCGGTCTTTGAATTATTTTTTAGGGGGGTGGGGTGGGGGAGGGAGGGCAAGACGTCTGCTAAGAAGTAGGTTCATCGGTTACCACTACATAACCCTTTAGGCAAAAGCACTGTCGCAACCTTGGACATGAAACGTTGGCACGCCGAAAATTAATAAGTTAAGTAGTTAATTCTAAAAATACGGAATAAGGTTAAAAACAAAAATGAGCCATCGTTTGAAGCAGGGTTTATTAATTGAACATATCAAAAATATTTCCATCATCACTCTCTTCATCGTCCTCCTCTGGTAAAATAACAAGTGAGTCATTCCTCACCTTGTCTGGCAAAGGAGTTTCTACAGCTTCAATTGGATTGTGGTTTAGTCTCTATGTTCAATCTGGTTCTCAGTTCTAGAATAGAACTCAAAATTTATTGAGTTGCTTATACTCACAAACGTCCAGAACTGAAGTTGCTTAATAATTTTACAAATCGAGTTCAGTTGCCTATAAACGAGTTGCTTATAGCAAATAATGTATGCTAAAAAAAATCATTCGTACTTTCGTACCCACCTTATCAGTTGTTTGTTCTTGCAACCTGCTTGCAAAACACACACAGCAATAGTAAAGTAGCAATAGTGCTCTCGCTGCATGCAGAGTGTTCACTCCCAAGACAAAATCATATTTGAGGAGTTTACCAATAATACATAATACTTTCCCGTCTAGCACTCAGCAGATTATGGAACCTGGAAATGGACCAGCACATACTGTAGGCTTCACTCTACTTGCATTATTATGTGGCCAAAAAGCTTAAAAAGAGGATATGGACCTATACACTCATGACATGTCAAGGACCTTTGACCTGAATTACAAAATGGCTTATTTTCAACAAAGTTTGTCAAATTGAGACAAAAAGTGTCATAACTAGGATTTTAAACGACTATTCTGCATATCAAGTTAAATCCATTTAGACTCGTATCCATTTACTCATAATTATTATTAATAATAATAATAATGATGATAATAATAATAATAATGACAAATGTTAACCCTGGATAAACACTTCAACTTGAATAGCTGTTATCGATGTGTGTCCAGGGAAAGTAAAGAAAGTAAAATTAAGTACAGAAGTAATAAATACAAAACCTAAAGGAAGTACTTAGGATATTTAATAAGTGACCTATCAGTGACCATGAGTAATTTAAATATTGGAGGACACTACTTTTAAGTCATGGACGACCATCGTCTTCCACCGATGACCATTGCGAATGAACCCAGCAATCTATTTTGATGGTTAATCTTTATTGGTCCCCTCCAGGCTACAACCTGCTAATTGATATTAATTTACCGAAATAGTAAACCTGATAAGTACATGGAAAATTTGACGGTTGGAGGGCTCCAGATGGGGTATTTTGTCCCACCCCCCACCTAAAAACTGCCACTAATAAATGGTCTTTCTTCCTGAAAAAACCGAAACCTGCCTGTCTGTTTAAGGGGAATTTTTCTGACTTTCAATGCACTTCAATCGATTCGAGATGGTTTGTACTCATCTGAAAAGAATTTACCACGAGGAGGTTAGTAATTTACATCGTTCTACAATTTCACAGAGGAAGATTGACAAATTTCAATTTTTAATTAAGACATTACCCTTCACATTCCTTTAAAATTACCAGCAGGATCCATCATATCACATGTTTAACCCCAATTATGAAATTCGCGAAGTCTTCCCTGATATGTGGGCTACCTTAATACTGACACGTAAGCAAATGGGATTTCAGCTAAGCATGCTATGAAAGGACTTCAGTTTCCTCTGAACCAAGTTCAAGTTCTGAACATCTACTTGCTATCAGCTTTTGATACCACGAGACTCCGTTTCGATAATATGTTTACTCTCCTCTCCCGAATAGATGGGGACGTTTGAATAAAGGGGGTGGTTGGCAGTTGATGTGAAAAACAATCAGCGGGGAGTGCGGAATAACAGGGGAACATGGCAAATTGGGCTTATGTAAATAACAGGGGAGTTCGGAATTGGCGGGGAGTGCGGCAAACCAAAAATCAAAAAGAGCTTTATGCTGAAAACTACTGCGATTATCTCATAACAAAGTGACAAGATTTTTGCCAAGTTTTTCAGCCCATTTTCTCCGTGATCCTTCCTTTCAAACTCCGCTAAACTAATGTTGTCTTGTTAATTTCTGGCTTGATAATTCATGCACATTTTCAAATTTTCACGGAATTAAATGATAAGGGACGTTGGAATAAGAAGGGAGCTAGTCAGAAATCTTCAAAATTAATAAACAGGAAGCACTGAATAAGCTCAGGGAAGTCAGCAAAAAGTCAGAAATTTAATAAGCGGGGACCCCCGTCTGTTGGGGAGACGAGAGAGTCCAATTGTAGCCTTAGTTGAATGAATGTTTACTATAATTTCTCATCTGTTTCAAACTAAGACCAACTTGAAATTAATTTTCAAAATCAAATTGAAATAATGTCAATTTCACAAGAAGAACTCAGGAAGAGCAATCCTCCGTCAAGCCATTATTATTATTATTCAAACAACACGGTTTTCCCCACGAGGAATCCAAGTAGGTATCAATACCAAATATGGTAACTGGGTTAACGCCCACTAGCACTAAAAAGGTTTCATGACTAAAAAAGTGACCCAAAATCCAGGATTTCATTTGGATTATCCCATTATCCCCCCAAATTCCCCACGTGTTCCTTATCCCAGCTCAGACACCGCCTGAAAATTTCTTCAAAATCCATCCTTAAGTTTTTAAGTTATCTTGCTAAAGACCAGATAGTTACACAAACAGACAAACAGACAAGTCCTAACTAAAACATGGTGGCGATAAAAATTAGGATTTTTAATCGAACAGTTCTGCTTGACTTTAACGTGGCAATTGCTGTTTGTTTGATTAGACTAAATCAACTTTAGTACACAAGAATCTAGTTTCTAAGACCACGGGTTTCGAAAACTTAAGAAACTTTTGCTAAAACAGTTTGTATTTAATTTACTTTATAAAGCGCGTCGTTGATCGTCTTCGAAGTGTTTGCTAGGTATTGAAGTCGAAGATAAGTTTCATAAAATATATTAATAATGTTTATAGAGAGTTGTACAGCACCTAGACATTTAAATTAGCTTGCCGATCGGCTTTTTTTTAATCAAAACCGAAACCTCAGAAAAATTAATCACTGGTACTCTTATCTCCCGTCTTCTTAGTTTCCCTCAAAAAGCTACGCTTAGCTTTTACGATTTATGGGTGCTGTGTATTTCAACTGCACCGTCCTCTTCTTCCAAACTAATTTTTTCAAGTCAAATGTATGTTAATAATAAAAGGATCACGATTGCCCAGTGTAAATGGATTACAATATTCTACAATTTACTCTTGAGAATACACAATTTGAATTTATGAGTGTTAAAGGAAAAATCCAATGTTGGATGTTCCATGAGATAGATAATATAGAAAGTAACTATAACTTTAAGAAGTGAATGGTGAAAAAAATTCCTGCGCAGCTTTTTTAAGATAATTTTTTTTAGTATTCTAATACAAAAAAGCCAGTACACTTACTCGATCAGATTAGGTAACTACAAAATAATGTGAACACCATTTGTGGACTGTACTTCATCAAGTCATGATGGTAGATCGATGTTCCATGAGATAGATAATATAGAAAGTATCAATGTGACTTTTAGACCCAGTATAACCTTAACTTTAAGAAGTGTAATAACTGTGTTTCATTTTATCGACACCAAGGATTTATGATAATCGCTTACGATGTTCGATTTGTTATTTTTAGTACCATACAGAATAAGCTTATCTCCGGTAAGCCAAGACGAAAACTGGTACTAATCTTTTCCTTTGGACACTACGTCATTGTCAAATTTATCAGGATGCAAATGAAAACGTCTAGGGTCGTCTACGTCTAGGCGTGACAAGGTTAAGTCCAGGCGTGGTACAAGGATCAATATAAGCACATTTCGGTTCACATTTGTTGTATAGAATAAGTTTCTGTTGTGTACATTGCAACTGGTTGTTCTACGAAGGTTCTAATTTCTCTCCCTTGACTTTATAAATTTAACTAGTTTTCGCCGATCATAGACCATTATTTTGATCTCCTTGCTAGTTCAAATGAAAATTTTATTGTAAACACTTCCGAAAATTTGCAAAACAATGTGCTGAGGCACGGTCCGTATCAACCTATTAGAAACTTTAAGGTCCAAGGAGCAGGGTAGAGAGGTGGAGAACGGACGCAGTACAATCTTTTGATACCGTGAACTGTTCGGTCAATCTTTATATCATTTTTAGGTAGGTAGAAATAGACAAGATAGTGTTTTGTTATGAAATGCATAACTAGACGTGACTTGTATTATTAGAAATTCGAAAAAATGTTAGTGTTATGACATAGAGACTACCTAACGCGAATCTTAAGATTTGTCATGAAGTTCATAGCAGAGAATGGTTTCAGCTTCATGCAGTCCAGCCGAAAAGGTGACTGATTTGCACTCAGTAGATACATGTTCAAATGCAACAAGTATATGTTTTCGATAATACCAAGCCACCTCTCCTAGTGCTATCTGCAATCATAGAGCTTTGCATGCAGCCTTCTTTTTTTATGACGAACGTACCATTACCAAACCAGGCTCGTTGCAACAACACCGTATAAGGAACTGATCTCAGTTCCTTAAAGATCGTGCCTATGTTTTGAATTGGACTTGGTTCAATATCGAAGAAACTTTGAGAAGTGAATGGCGAAAAAAATTCTTGCGCAGCTTCTTTAAGATAATTTTTTTAGTATTCTAATACAAAAAAAGCCAGTACACTTACTCGATCAGATTAGGTAACCACAAAATAATGTGAACACCATTTATGGACTGTACTTCATCAAGTCATGATGGTAGATAGTCGTTGGTAAATAGGTAAATGATAAGGCATTTTCATATTTGTCAAAGAGAATAACAGCACAGCTTTGCCTCATTTGGCTAATCGCAAGGTTTATGAAACAGACGGTCATGTTTTCAACAAACGCCGCTGAACAGTATCTGTGTTCGAATCCCATTGCTATTGACTAGGAGGATTTAAAAGGAACAGAAAACCAAGAGGGTATGGGACCCTATTTCTAGGAAGTATTTTTATAAGCACTTTTCTTGAAACTATTCCTACTAATTTTACTGCGTATAGGTGCAAATTGCTTTAATCATCTTTCTCAAAAGTGGGTGGGGTGGGTTCTTCCATTTGCCCCCACGAGGACGTCACTAGTACCAACCGGTCTTACTTTCAGGTATTCAGGTGTCAACTTCCAGTGTGACACATTGTGAGGAATACAGGCTGAAGCATCCTTCAGGTATCCCCCTATGCATCAATTGCTCCAACCGAGGCCAACAAATGACAATCCGAGTTCCAAACCCACGGGTTAAAATACTACTCATAACATTGACATGGCATTCAGAAAAGTCGTACACGGAAATAATCTTTCCCCTTTACGCTCCGGTTCTGTTTTTCATGCGAGTGATGGCTGTGCAGGTTCACTGATTTTAGACTGTATAGTCGGAATCAGACACCGTGTGGTACTTGCCATTAAGATATATGATTATTGGTTGGAATCACTCAAGTGGAAACATTTGTGAAATGGGCGCATTCTACAAGGGGTCACATCAACAAAAACACGTTAAAGCTGCCATTAGCTATAGTCTTGTAGGATCGTTTCTCTTTCAAAAATCATGTTATTTGTCTTTTCGGGACCAAGCCTCCGTCACATCACAGATCCATATTGAAAATACTAAGATGAGGTTGGATAAACAGAAATCTGACACACTATGTGGCGATATTGTTATTACTATATATATATATCAGTCACTTCATTTTCTGCTTTTCTGCTATCTAAGCTCTGTGCTTTGTACATAGAGCACTTTATGCCGGTGAAGACAGCACCATTT
>JANTCA010004881.1:0-10010 GCA_024741275.1 Chironex yamaguchii
CTGGATAAAAGGTCTTACTATAGCGTTGCCTTTTTGTTGATTTTCAACTTCTTTGGGATTTGTCCTTTTTATTGACGAGTATAGGGCAAAAGCAGTTTTAACAGTCATGACTACGTTATTGTTGAAAAGCAATGTATACAGGTAGTATTTAGGAATTGTTTCATAGTTGGCATATATTGGAGAACCCTTACTATAGCCTTGCCAATTCACCCAATTTTAGTCTGTTACATCGGTGTAACTCTCACGATCAAGAATTATTAAAATAGATTAGGAATCATCACGATACGTTATTATAATGAAAGTGCAGTTTATCTTTCATGTACTTACAAAATGGTTTTCGTACCATCGTTGGTTCGTTTCACGCTGCCTTGCCAGTTTTTGACATTGGCTGTCACGACATTCTATAATGTTTTGTCTTCAGCCAGTCGAATAATGTCTTTTCAAACACCCAGTTATTAGTTGGTATTCCATTCCGCCAAGTTATTAGTTGGTATTCCTTTCTTTGTCCATCTAATACACAACACGTGTCTGAATGCCCAAAGATCAAAATTTTCAAATTTTTTCTTGTCAGATTTTTTCAAAACCAGTAGCAGGCAATGAAGACACGTGCGTTGTGCAATTTCTGTTACGCACTCAGTGAGTTGTTCCTGTCTCTCCAAAAGTTTGTGAGTGCTACCGTAGTCTTTTTTTTAGCGTTTTATGACTCTTGATCCTCCTCCCAGTCATAATAAGTGTCCATGAACAGCGCACCCAAGTAGACAAATTGATTCACATTTTCAAATGATCCTCCATTTACCACAATGTGGCTGTGTCCTCCATATTTCCAAGATTTCTTGACATTTTTGTCACTTTTGTTTTCTTTGAGTTCAGGTACAGTCCTGCTCTCTCGCTTACCAGCTTCACTCTGTCTACCACTTCCTGCAGTTTTTCCACGCTCTCTGCGGTCATAACTACATCATCAGCATACTGCGAGTTAGTCAAAGTCCATCCACCGACACTGATATAACCTTCTCGTGATGGATTCTGAATAAATATTAGAATGGTGAGGTGACAAAATGCATCCTTGGCGGACCCCCTGTTCGATTTTGAACCAGTTAGTGTGGCCGTTAGTTCAAATTGTAACCCTCTGTCGTACATTGCCTTTATCAGGAGGATGACGCACAGTGGAAAGCCCTTTTTTTTGTTGTTCCACAAGACGTCATGGGCCACCGTATCGGAAGCCTTTCAGTAGTTGATAAAGTAAACAAATAAATCGACTTGATCTTCTGTTCTACTCGATGATCACCTTCAGATTGAGTGTCTGGTTTTTGGTTGCCGTGTTTCGTCGGAATCCTGGTTGTCCCTTAGCGATTTCAGTTTTAATCTTTTCTTTCACTTGGTCCGCAATGATTTTCAAGAATACTTATGATATTGTACATATCCAATTTGGATAAAAATTATAATTTTTCGAATTTTTGTTGCATTTGTATAATACTTCCTTTAATTTATTACGCGGATCTCATTGGTTGCAGCATTTGTTGCTGAATAGGTAACTTTTTAGAAAAAATTTCCTTATATTGTTTTTACGGCCTTGCCTGTTTTCACTGTAATTCGCCTGAGAGAATGTGTGGTGTATTCTGTTTTCCACTAGCCGAAATTTTTCGCTCCGAGCGAATTTTGTTGCACATACGCGTTCGTCCTTCACGCCTAAGTACAGACTGTTGGCAGCAGCGAAAGTGTACGGAAGGAGTCAACTTTTTCGCGGCGAAAAAGGCGCAAGCCAATCAGATTTCATGACCCAAAGTCGCCCCAACAATAGCAGCAGAAGTAACGGTATAAAGAGGAATCATCGGTAAAGAAACTTATAATAACAAAACAACTGTTAATACTTTATAATTTAACAGTTGAAACGTTTTGAGTTAATTCAGAAAATCAAGCTTCCCATTGCAAGGTTCTCATACTTTTTATTGTCGCACAAAAGCTTGCGCACTTGGAGAGAGTATTCTGCATCATGCAGTATAAGTTCTGTGACGAAATGATACTTGCCCTTTACCTTTTTGGACTTTCTTTATTTAGAATCTTTTTCTATACTTTTCCAATCAACTTTCGCCTGTTCCCAAAAGCAAAATGATACTTAGTAATCGAGATTTCAGCATCAGTTGATACCTAGAATTTTCTGCAGCCATCCTCCAAGAATGTTTGTGAACATATTTACGCCCCAAAGGAGCACAACAAAGATAGCTCGAGTTTCTGTGGGAAATGAAAAAAGCTTTCGATCGAATTTCTTTGCCGCAAATAATCTCTTCGCGCGAATAATTTCACCTAGTGAAAAACAGGCTTAACAATTAACCGTAAAAAAGCCCCACAGCAATGAAGTTGAATCCTACTTTTGCAAATGAATTTTAACTCCAAATTCGACAAAAATACCTTACTCTGACCATGCCTTAACCACACATTTTTGTTGTGAGAAAAATTAGCATTTTCTGCGACCAATTGCAGAAAGTCACACCCAAAATCTTACACAACCAAAACTACAATTAAGTTGACTCAAAACTAAAATTAATTTAGTGTCAACTGGTTTGCCAATACCCTTAAAAGAAAAATGAATCAACATTACTTGTGAAATCTGAATGTTTATTGGTGGAGTGTGACTTTCAAATCTTCTACAACCATTGTTTCATTATCTAGAAAACAAAACAAATATCATTCGGTGTGTCTGGCTAAACTAGCATTAATCAAAGATTATCAGAGTATTAAAATTCTAATCCACGTCTAACTGCGAGCTACGAAGGGATAAAAGAGTTCCCGAAACAGCTACTTCCTCTGTTGTTGCAATTATCTGATGACTGCGTCTACTCCTTTTGTTGCTTCACAGGTAAACGCTTAGACGACACAAATGCAAGGTTTTACGAGCGGCACATGACCACTCTAAAATGCTTTTTGAAACACAACACATTATTCGCTCATTATATCCAATGATCAGAGAGGCAAAATGCGTCCTGAATGCAAATGTCTTATTTGTATTTACAGCACAATTACTAAAATACGTCATACGAACGAAACATTACCTGACGTAACTGCTGAACAAACCGTAAATAACAACGTAGAAATTGACTTATTCCAAAAATACAAAAATACGTTATCTCTAGCCATACAAAACTCCGTAACTACGAATCACTTTACATTTCTCGAAATGTTATATCTTAAAGGGTTTCTCTGTATTCAAGCTAGAGCTTGAAATTTATCATCGGGGAATTGACTGAGCAAGGCATAACAGCAGAGTAAAAGTGGAAATGACAAGGAAAGGCAACAAAACTACACAGTAGGCCGACCAGATAATGAACGAAGAGATCAAGGTACAGATTGGCAAAAAGATATCGGACAAGACCATGGAGGTGACCTGGAAAGTGACCAAGGAAGTGTCTAATGAAAAGTACAACGGTGACAGTCATGATCTGAGGGAATCCAGCCTTAAAATTCCTTGCACAAGTAGCCTCAGTTGCAAAGATTCAGACGTAAACAGTTTACAGTTAGCTAGAAATTCAAGGAAAAGGTGTCAAAGACCTCTTTTACTAAGTGACACACGGTTTGGGTGTACTCTATGAGAAACCACCCTAGTAAAGACTATAAGGAGAAAATTCATGGATACGATTTCCCTTGAGCTTGTAAACATATCCTTTGTTTGTGGGTTCATAACGTGCTCGTGGGTTCGCCTACACTTTAGTGATTATATTAAAAAAATTGTTTCAAACGCCCCAACATTTTTTTACATCTCTATCCTCCTAAATATATCACCATATCACCTCTTTTACTGGTTCATTACAGCAAACTTTTTTGCCGGACAGCAATTTTTCTGTAGTTAAAAACTACTTTTGAAAAGCTGTCCAGCAAAACAAGATGGGAATGAAAGCTGCGCAAATAAGGTAACTTCAATTTCCAATTTGTATTCCCAGGTCTAAAATATGGATGTGGCTTGGGTATTTGACATTTTCTTG
Source organism: Chironex yamaguchii (assembly GCA_024741275.1). NCBI lineage: Eukaryota > Metazoa > Cnidaria > Cubozoa > Chirodropida > Chirodropidae > Chironex > Chironex yamaguchii. Next base: position 3,975 of record JANTCA010004881.1, read on the forward strand.
TTTTAAGAAGCACAGCATTGACTTAAATCGTATAACTTCTCTCTACCTAATTATGTAAACAAGGGGCAACTTGTTTGAAATATTGCTGCATCACAGAAGGAGTATACAAATGCTGCATCACAATCCACATGATTCAGCCATCAGACTACGAACATTTCCGATCGAATGACTATGCTGTGATTATGTTGCTGTATTGCTATACAGCAAGACTATAAATCGCACTTAAAGTATCTTCACAGCCCAACAATATGTTAAAAGCTAATTACTAAGCGTCACCAATTTCTTCAAAAAATGACGGGCATTTCAAACTCTGGTTACGTTATAAGGGCATCCATGTTTCAAAATTTTTGTATATCCTAATATTTAAAAAGAGAGATGTATCTTAAAAATACGTCATCAATGATTACCTCAATTACACCCTAGCAACACCCATAATTGAACGTCAAGTAATGTCAAAGCGCATCTGCAAGTCGCATGAGTCGAAATTAAGGACACTGACAAGTACAGCAGTTTACAACAAGTGGATATTCAAATAAGGATTAAGGATACTTAAAATCTACTTTGAACAAAACAGGCAACCAATTCAAAGTAAAGGAACCAATATAAGCCTCCAGTCTATAACAAAACTTTTAAGTAATTTGTAATCAACGCTATTGCCACAAAAAGGGTTGACCGTCCACTTTCATTGCACGTTTATGATTTCTATGTAGTTCTTGCTCTGCAAATTAAAAAATAGGACCAACATGCTTGCAAAGAACACGTTGCTCATTGTCCCACTATGACCCAAAGTGAAGTGGTTATGATTGCTACAAACATTAAATGTTACAAACATTAAGTGTTGATGATTGCTACAAACATCAAATGTCGATACCAAATGTCTTAAACATAGACAAGGCGTTTGAATATCAGGCCAACGGTCGGCTGGACACAGCCAATACATCATTAGATCTGCTGCTCTTTTAAAAATCTATCTGGGTAGTCTGTACCCATTCCTCGCCCTGTTGCCAGTTACATCTGTTAAAACGAGTTTAGAACGACTTTATAATGTTAACTTTGCCTTCGCAGCAATCGCAGTCGGCGGCACAGAATACTTCATCAGGCGGCTGTTACGATGTGCCAATTTAAGGGGTGAAATAATAGCAAGTTGATAGGATTCAGTCACAATACTTTCGCCAATAGGAACCGTTGTGGATTTATCAATTAACTGATGCTGATAACCTTTATCTCTGCTAAAGAATGAGATCTTGTCCTTGACCAGCGTGATAACAATCTCAACGTGAAGTACATAAGGCGTATGGACCATTTGACAGAGAAGCCAAAATTGGAATTAGTTTGTACAACGCGACAGTATCCAGGGCACGACCTTGTGACCTTGTGCGTTTCGTAAAGGCAAATTAATGTTTAATAATTTTTCTTCTATCGTAAATCTTCTGTCTACGATAATTGACTTGTTAGGATAAGTTGCCACTCTTGGACTGCAATTTTGGAAACGGTACTACTGGCAATAATCAAGTCAAAAGCTTTTTAATTTTTTCCAACAAAATTTTTTCCTGTTAGGCACGTTACCATTATTAAAACTAATTCATTCTAGTTCAATCTCAAACCATAAAAACCGAGTCCACTTCATAAGATGCAGCCCGAAATGCAGCCACATTTTGTAACCTTTTCATCTGTAAAGCACATGTTCTGGTAGCACTTGAGATTTCTTGCCAAGAGTAATTCTTGCAAATACCTCTATCAATTATCTGCAGGGATAAAACGCATAACTCGATTACCTGTCAATAGCATACAATTAGGGCTACTGAAATCAATCGAAACAAAATCCTTTGCTACGTGAACACACATAAAAGCATAGTTACTTATCCTGACGACCATCTACGCGTTGTCATAGATTTTTCAGCTACAAAAAGTAGACTTAAATGAGCCAGTTACAAAGTGGACTGGTCCTGGTATTCAATCACTTGGTTGACTGGATAGTTCACGGTTAATGCATTCCGATAGGTAAAGGTGTGGTTTTCGAGCTTGTCGGCTGCCTTTCTTGCTGCTGCTTGTCTTTTTATCTTCACTCGTCTCTTTCAAAAACGTTAAAAGTCGCAAACACACCGAAAGGTGGACATACATATACGGAAAAACAAGCACTGATACAAAATCACGACAGAACAGTCAATTTTTGCGCGTTGCAGAAAATGCACGGAACAATTTAAAAAATTTTCCTACATCTCAGATCTGATACCAAGTATCCCTCCTCCCCCATCATGGCGACCTCAAGCTGGTTATAATCATAAACACCCCAGCACACAGAGAAAGTGCTCAGGGAAAACAAACAGAAAAAGCACCCAAAGGAATCACCCAAAGAGAGTATACTTAGAGAACACCAAGGGGAAAGGCACAGACAAAGAACACATAAAATACCCGGACAGGGGACACAGAACAAGAACAACAGAAAGGACATAAGGTAAATAAAGAAAGCACAACAAGAAATCACACAAAAAGCACACAAAAAGCACACAAAAAGCACCAAACAAAGAATACAGAGAAAGGACATGGAGAACGGACACGGAGAAAGCAAAAATGAAAGCAAATCTATACGAAAGCAGCTTAATTTCCACCAAAATCATTGCACCCATAAGTAAAACTAACAAAATTCTTTATTGAACAATCTACAAATAACTGATTACAGCATGATGTCAGTATACTACTGAACAAATTCTACAGCTAATTATAATGTAGGCTCCTGATCTCTCCGCTACAGTATTATTCTGCTGCTACTTCCCGTTTGACCTGAAAGTTCGATCTTAAAATGTCCATAACGTTGGGGCTGAGACGACGAGTGAACAACAGACAGATGAATAGACAGTAGCAAAGTATAAGCTATTTCGTGGAAGAAATATATGATACGATTATGATACGATTTGCAATGAAAGCCGAAGCGACAGAGGAAGTTGATATGGTAACAAACAATCTTGATTATGAACGTATAATATTTTGCAACTGTTAATGTAGCTTATCTCAACAAGATGTCTTGCGTATCTTACCTTTTGATATCTATCTTAAGATTAATTGTCACTGCACTTTCAACGCTTTTCAAATCATCAAGACAAAGCTCCTCCAAAATGTTTAATGTCACCGTACTGAAAACGTAAGATTTGTCTTCTCAAACCTGTGCTGCCGTGCACACTTAAAGGAAACGATGCGTTAAATACTGCTGATAAACATGTCAATAAGAATTAAGTTAGAAGAGTAGAACAGAATCAACCATAGCTTTTAAAGTTTTCAAGCAATGCATTGCAGTCACTAACAATATAGGATACGATTAACTGAAATCAAAAAGAAACTCTTACTTTAAGGTGTTGGAGCAAATATCCCGCATCGTCATGAAAATTAATACCAGTTGTTTCTATCCAAGCATTGTCAGTATTTCTTATATCATCAACGTATTCTCTGTAAAGCTTTGAACAACAACAACAATAAAAAGAAATCAATCGAGTGAACGCTACTCAATCATGCTAATATCTATGATAAACAGGTACACTTTATCCTTTAGTGAAGAAAAGGTTATAAAATACCAATCTCTTAAGAGAATTGGGAAAATGTATGTAAAGCAGCATTGCATTACCTCCCAATGCAACTCCAATTCGAAACTCATTAATATCATTTTACGGGCAAATACTGCTTCACATTTGCAGCCAAAGGCCATGGTTTGGAAAAGGTGGAAGGAACCTAAGGAGTCAGGGTGACCTTTATTAATGAAATATTTAAACCATTTTGGTTGAATTTGACGGAACTCAAACGTAGTAAGAAGTTTGTCTTGAACCTTAAATTTACTATATCGAGATCGATCTCAGCTTAAGACCACGACTAGGAATGCAGATACATACACACTGGAATTCAAACCTTGCTCGAAAATCTTTTAACACCTTTTGAAACAGTTTAGTCAGGTGTGTGATCAAGAAACACTGGTGCAGAGCTCAGCTGGTCCAAAGCTGTAACTGTATTCCTTGTCTTACCGTCAAACCATCGTGCTTACTATGAACGTACATAAACTGCCACAAATGTACGCATTGTAGGTAAATACAGATGCCGCTTGTGCTGCACTATTATGTCCCATAACGGAAAAACATGGCCGATAAGCTCACTGCATAAAAGGTTTAATGTGCAGTTTTGAACCCTTGCTTAAATAGCGCATGGGGTTGAATATTACTCACGTTATTAGAGCGTAAAATTCTTCCGTCTCATTTAAATGTAATGCCTTCATACCCCACAGTCCCTCATTGAAAACAGCCCGCAACAACTCACGATTGATATACTGTTGCTCAGAGGTATCCTGACGTCACACCAGTATAAGGAAAAAGGTATTTAAAAGGCACTTTTCTTCTAAATAAAGTATGCAACTGTTCCCTGCACAGTTTAGGAAACAAAGAAATAATAAACGAGTTCAACAAATAAAAAGTTTTGTTTTTGTAGCATACTCGCTTCCGAGCGTAGCTGATTCCTTTGCCAGGGTTACGGAATTCTGTTACGTAGTGAGCTCTTTCGTAGAGTGGGCTCCCTTTACCTTCTCTCACCATAGTATTTTTGTTTTGTGGTGACACGGGTTTGAATTCGCAACCTCTGGCTTATCCACTATGATCCACACCGTTCACAAACGCAAATTATTAAATCAGTGTAAACAATTATGAGGACACGGTGAATACCCATGATGCTAACCACAGCTTTTAAGGTATGGTATTAGCTCAGTCATGTCACGATTTCCGAACAGTTTGGTTAAACCCAGGGCGATCTATATAACAGGCCTGTTCAACACGCAGCTGGAGGCAATAGCTGGAGGCGATATGGGAATTTTGTCATACCATGCTTTACATGGTTTATAAGGGTCACGATTTTATCCCTCACATTTCAAAAAGAAAAATCATTGAAGGAAGCCTTAAAAGCACTCTCACTTCAGTATATGCTTAGAAATACCAAATGCAATATGGTGAAATCTATCAAACAGAAAGACCATAACACATCAAACAAATCTTGTAATATAAGACACATATATACACATACTTAAATTGATGAAAATAAAATAGGTTGAGCCTAGTTCGATAATACACATGTGTAAAATTCTCTACACTAATCAAACAAAATAAATTACGTTGTAAGTTTGAGGATTTTTTGCTTTGGTTCTTTAGTGGAGCGTGGTGAGTAAAGTTTTGTATAATTATTAAGTAGTATATTCGATAGTGTTCTTGCATGGTGCAGGTTAGCATTTAGGTCATAATGGGTTGATATCTGCAGCAATACATTAGATAAAGATATTTTACACACATTGTTTACAAGATCATGGAACATGATGTACGAAAAAATAACCCATTGACACATACTGTCACCAGGTATAGTAAGTCCACCACGATTAATCTCACTGGTGAATGCACCATAATCATCATAGTAAACTGATGTATCCTCAATTACTTCATCATTTCTCACAACATATCCAGCAATGTACACAAGACCCATTTTCACATCCGTTGGTAAAGATTCCTCTATAGTTGGCAATGAGTAGAAGACATCCAACAATGTCTCATCATGCAAAATAAAGTTACAAGCTTGACACTTATGTCCTGGTTCAACAGCTAAATTTTGAACATTTACTCCTAATTGCAAAGTTAACTTGGCCCTTTGAATCTTCACTTTCTCTAACACTTGCTGTACATTGATGAAATATGTACCCCCAGAACCCTGACATAGTGTTCCAAACATTCGCTCTAAAGGATCTGTTGTAAATTGACCCAACAAAACAAAGTCACTGCCAATACCTAACAAATACTTTGTTAATGCAACAAGCCCATGACAGGTCTGAGATAAAGCCATGCTGGTATCTTTTGTTAACTGATATTTACGATGATTCTGTTGACTGGGCATCATTCCTTCTGCCATAGTGGCAAATTCCAGTAGAAAATCAAGTCGTTGGTCCTCCGATGAAGAAATACCTGCTCTGTCAGAGTCCCGAAAACGAACATCAGCATATAGACCTTTTACATTACAGATCTTCCA
>JANTCA010004882.1:0-10010 GCA_024741275.1 Chironex yamaguchii
GGTGGGTAAGGGGAAATTCATTAATTTTTCTGTGTTTCGGCTTAAGCCTTCATCAGTGTCAGATATTTGTAATACCTGATAATATGTGTCTGTTGAGATAGATAGATAGATAGATAGATACATACATACATACATAGATAGATGAATAGATAGATAGACTGTGTTGTTATATCTTTAACACTGTAGTCTACAAGATACATGCAGGGTTAGTAAAGTTCCTCAATGGCGAGTAGGAAGTATACATGAGATAGATGGAGAACGTCAAGAGCTAGGACGTGATGTAAAAATTCCTGTAGTATATACTCTCACAAAGAAATCTCTTTGCATCCTGAAATATTTCTCTGAGCCGATATTCCATCACATTCATCTTAAACAAAAGCAATAATATTCCTAGAAAGCAAATGCTTATATAGCTTTGAGAAGTCCACATGAAAGCCAGTAAAACTCGCCATAACAGTATAGAATGCTACGCAGCGCAGTAGAAAATTCCAGAAGCTTTTAGAACAAAATAGAATCAAATAAAACTGTGTAGAAGCTTTATGTAAATATTGTATCAGGATTGTAGCACAGGAATAATTTCCAGAAGATTTTAAGTATATATATATATCACTCTTTAGAAAGTTCTAGACGTAAATTTTCTACTAGGTTCTAGTCGTTAATAACACCTCCCTACCTAGCCTGTAGGTTTTACCTTTTGTACTGCGTGTAGACTTTTGGATATGTCTAGGTCCGTAGTCTGGTATCACTGTACTTTGTAGGGTTTTTTTAAGAATCTTTGTGAAACGGCATCATCCATGCTAGTTCTGGTAATACAATGGGCTGTTCATTAGCTGACAATGCGCGCCTGATGTTGTCTCCCGGTTTTAAACCATCTGAAGAAGCATATCGTGGTTGCAATTGGTCAACAGGGCGGCGTCAAGTTGGACCACGAGGCCAGATGCCAACATTCACAGAGCGTGTACCTTTTTATTTTGTGATAATTGCACGTACCCATCTTGGATCTTTGTCACATCAAGGACCAAAGGAGAGAGCATACACTAGATTTCCAGCTTGGTAATTAGTAGTGACACGAGCAACTTCTTGCGCCTGTGATTTTGTAGCCTCCTTTGCTTGCTTACCTTGGTCCAAGTAAGCTGGAAATGGCATCAGCATATTAATCTTTGTCCGTATTTGCCGGGAATATATAGCTCACTTAGTATCACAAAGTATCCTGTGCTGTTTGGAGTGCAGCAATACTGCACGAGGAATTGTAGAAGAGCCTTCCTCGGTAGTAGACTAGACTTTCGTAGTGCTTGCTTAAATGTGAGGACAAGTCCTTCAGCGGCACCATTGGCTGCAGGATGATAAGAGGCTCCAGTAAGATGTGTTATTCCTTTATCCTTTCACCAGGCTTGGAGTTGTTCTGACATGAGTGTCAAAGCATTGTCCGTAACCAGTGTGTGTGGATATCCAAAGTGTGGAAAGTCCTGCTCTAATAAGTCAATGGTGGCTTTTGTGGCCACTGCTTGAGTGTGATGAATGCAGGATGCAAGACGTTAATAGAATGATCCAGGTGCAGCCGGTTCCATGGCTTCTCAAGCAGCATCCATGGGTGAGTTGCTTGTTTAGATAGTTTATTCTGATATTCAGCACAAGCAGTGCAGCTTTGATGGATTCAATATCCTTATCAATATTCGGCCAGTAGACTGAGGTTCATGCTACCTACTTCATTCCTTGCATGTAAAGATGTCCAAGATGCAATTTTTCCAGGACTGACGATGGAGACTGGCAGGTATTACAACTCCGGAGCCATGCACTAAGCGACCGTTGACAGAAGAAAGAGTCAGTCACTTTTCGATACCAATGCATTTTGCTTCTTTTGTCTTTTGTACTTTGAGACTAGCCTTTTCGAGTGAAGTGTGGGAACACTGACATAATGGAGTCCTTGGCTGATTCACGGGCGAGTGATCCGCGTTGTGTTGGTGAAATTTTGTCTTCAACCTTGTCTATGGTGCAAACCATCTGTTGGTCTTTGCCACTTTCCTGTTCATCAAACTGGACGTCTGCCATAATTGTTGGAAGGCCAATTAAGGTATTAGCATCGGCATGGTTGGCAGTTCCTCTCTACTCAATGGTGTAGTCAAATTGACTGAGTAGTAGTTCCCATTAAGCCAGATGGTTTGCTGCAAAGGCTGGTGTTGGTTTTCTAGGAGCAAACATAGCTATTAATGGTCGGTGATCAGTGACCAAGTGGAAGCGCCTTCCATAAAGGTACTCATAGAACGTCTTCAGACCAAACACGCTGGTCAAGGCTTCCTTTTGGATCTGACTATAATTACGTTGTGAACTGATCGGCTTCTTGCATACATTGCAAATTAGTCACTTGCTTCCATCTGAATAATGGTGAATTGTACAGTACCAACTCCAACATTTTTAGGCATCAGATGCTAATCCAAGTGGTAAGGATGGGTTCTAGTAAACGAGGACATTTTTTGAGGATAACCAGTCCTTTGGCTAAGTGAACGCCTTATATTGGTCTGATCCCAAGTGCCAAGGAGTATTTTTGTTGGTAAATTAATGCAATGGATTGGAGACGATAATCAGATGTGATGGACGAAACTTAACATAGAATTGGAATGAGACCAGAAATGCTTTGAGACTGGAAAACTTTGTTGGTTGGGGCATGGCATGGCAACCTTGGGCCCTTTTGCAATTTCATCTTTAGATAAAAAAGGCCAAGGTATTCCATAAATGGCTTTGCAAACTGGCATTTTTGTAGATAGCAGCAAAGGCCTTTGTGATTCAATAGTCTTTATAAATTGGTCACATGATCCTCTGCATCTTTTGCACTTACAAAGATGCCATCCAAATAAACGACCACTCCAGGCAAGGCGTTGATAAGTTGGTCCATGACTTGTTGAAAGTATCCTGGGGCAGGCTTTATGCCAAACGGTAGACTCATCTGCAACAAAACTCCTTATGAGTATTAAGGGCAAGTGTGTTTTTTTTGACTTTGCGGGCCCAGTTTGATCTGGTTGTATGCATCTGCAAGATTAATCTTAGTAAATCCATATCCACCTCCTAAGTTGCGCATTATGCCTTCTGGGAGAGATAAGGAATGACAGTGCTCCCTGAGGTGTGGATTCACTGTTACGGAATAGTCACCACACACTCTAAGCTTTGGTTTCCCTTGTCCTGGCAAAGCTGCTTTGAACGTAGGATCGAATGGTGTGCAGTAATCATTCAACTGGGTTCACTTACAAACCCTTTTGGCAATACTAGCTTCATAAGCTTTTTCCAGGTCTTTAATAAGAGTATAAGGAAAAGGATTGGCCTTGCAGAATATCGGATGAGCTTCAGGTTTACACTCTACCTCAAACTCCAAGTCATTGAGTTGCAAAGTTTGCAGCATCGCTCATGTAATTTGTGAACCACCCCAAGGTGGTTGAATACTATATGACAATCTGAATTAGTGTGTTGTAAAGTTTCATCCACAGATATTCCCTGGCGAGTAGTAAAGCGACCCAGGAGGTTCAAATCTGGAACTGGAGTGACTTAAAATCGGATTGAGTACTTGTCCTTGGATAAAAGGTGGGTGGTCTCTGCGACAAAGGTGCCTTTCACGGGTAGGCCGTGTTGTTGGCAGATTCATATTCGGTCAGAGGCTTTTCCAGTGCTCGTTCCCTTAGTTCTTTCCAAAGGTCTACAGTTACAAAACTATGGGCTGTCCCAGTATCAACCTCCATTTCAATAGCTTTTTCATCAACTTGAATGGGCTTCTTGAGCTTTGGCAAAGAATCTGCAAAGGCTGGTGCCTGGATAGATTTGACCCAATGCACTTGACCTCTTGTTGAATGGCAAGGTACCTTTCTTCTATCGGCAGGCAACTTCCAGGTGACTCTTCCTATCATAGTAGCAGCAAATAGTATCTTTGACTCTGCAATCTGGTGCCTTCTTATTTGGCGTGCCGCAGTGGTAGCAGTTCACTTTGGATTTATCCGAGTCACTAAATTTGGAATTGGCCATGGACTTGCGGTGTCCCTTTTGTTCCACCTTATTGGCAGTCATCGGCTGGGGACCTTGGACTATCTCTTAGGATACTTTGGCAACATCCTTCTTCTCAGTGGCAATTTCGATAGCCCTGGCAAAATTTAACTTGTCGTCTTTGATCTTGAGTAGGACTCCAAGGGGAGCTCCATTATTAACAACAAATGAAGCTGGTGCGTAAAGCTTCATCCTGTGGGTCCCAAATGGATGCAAAACCACATGTAGTGAAATCTTGGCGGATCCAATCAGCAAGTTACTAATGCTTTCACCAGGCTAAAAGTGCATTTCACTCTAGAATTTGAATCGTTTTCGGACGTAGGATCTTTTAGGGTCGAATTGACCCGTCATGAATGAGACAATCTCGTCCAATGACAGGTCGTTAATGTCTTTCGGCGGTGACTGCTGCTTTGCCAGATTGACCAGTAGCTTTTTAGTCGTAGTTGACTGGGTAGTTAGGAACACTTGGACCTTCTGTTGATCTGAATCACAATGAGCTGCAACAAATGTGCAAAACCGGGCATAATAGTTGGTCCAAATTTCCAAGTCGGCTCAAATGGGTCAAAAGTCGGAGTGGAAGCAGTTATAGAGACGGTAGCTGAAACCGGGTCAGGAGCGGATCGCAGAGAAAATCTGTCCAGAAGACGCTCCATTCGGGTATGGTCATCCTCCAGTTGCTGTTCCATCCTAGCTTCCATTCTTGTCTGTTGCTCCTGCATCATCCTCTCGTCATGAGTCCGTTGCTCCTGCATCATCTTCTTTTGATCCGGCTTCATCAATGATGTCCTTAAACTCAGTAATTATTGATCTTCATCGAAACGGTTGGATGTAGTAATCTCAGTGTCTTAGTTAAAAATCCTCTCGACTGCGCAAAAAATCCCTGTCGAATCTTTAACACTGTAGTCCACAAAATATGTGCAGGGTTAATAAAGTTCCTTTATGGCGAGTGGAAAGTATACGTGAGATAGATGGAGAACTTCAACAGCTAGGCTGTGATATAAAAATTCCCGCAGTATTTACTCTTACAAAGAAATCTCTCTGCACTTTGATTTATTTCTCTCAGCCTATATTCCATCAAAGCTTAATCTATCAAAAGTGGAAAGCAACTGCCTATACAGCTTTGAGAGGTCCACCTAGAAGCTAACACAGCTCTCCACAACAATACAGTATGCTATAGAACACAGTAGAACATTCTAGAAGCTTTTAGAACAGGATCGAATCACATGGAACTGTCTACAAGCTTCGTGTAAATGTCCATCAGTGTTGTTCTTGCAGCACAGGGAAGGTTTCTAGCAGATTTTAAGTATATGTATCACTTTTTAGAAGGTCGTGGAGGTCCATCTTCTAGAAGGTTCTAGACGTCCATAACAGACTAACAGATAGATATAGATAAATTTCCGGTTTGGCCATCAAGCGTATTCCGTACAGTTTCAAAATGAGTTTTTGCTTTGCATGTAAGTTGTCCAAAAACAAAAAAAATGAAAAGAGCAAAAATGTGTAGTGTAATAATATATGCTTTACAATTTGACTATTAAATATTTGTTAAATATTCGCAACTGGGGATTTGCAAGCTCATAAAAGGCTGTTATGAATAGCAGAAAGCTACATACTGTCTCTAGCATTTAATTAAAGCGCAAACCATATCTCATTATAGCAAATACCACAACCTACGATAAAACTGACAAATGGAGCAACAATTGGTTTCTTTCTATTGCTAGAAAGTCTATTATCTACCTTAAAATACGACTTCTGTTACAACTTAATGTAATTATCTGGGTTCAGAATCTATCAATACAAGTGACCAAACCAAACTCTTTTCTCTAACCAACAAAATTTTACATTCATCAAAGAGTACTCTGCGAAAATGCTATTTTCAGTCGTTATAGTAAAGAAGCCCTTTCTTCTGAAATATATAAAAATGTACCAATCCTGTACTAAAATTTACTTGAGCAGAAGGAAATAGCTATTATTTTAAACGCAAAAACGCATGATTTATATTAGTTTAGAAAATTTATTCTTAAACTTGACAATGTACTACTCAAGAAAAGTAGTGTGCATACACAACGATATTGCGATAAATTGTTCGATGATTAAGCACATCAGACTCGATAAAATAAAAATTACCTCCTGTTGTCACAGGAGTGATTTCCGTTGCATGCCTTTTGTTTACTGGTCCAAATCCAGATAAATCATCTAAAGTCTATACATGTCACATAAGGACACATGTTTAGCAACAAGGACCATAAGAATTATTCAGCGTGATGTCGGTGACCAATCAACCTTTATAGTCGGTGAAACGCACTGCCCTGTTGGGCCTGATTAATTCTGTCATGGCTTTTAAAATAGCATAAAAACCTTGTTGTTATGTTGTTAAAGGATAAAATTTGAAAATAACTCATAAACTTTACTTTCAAAACATCTCTTAAGCATGTGTTCATGTAAATAAAATTCTTTACTTAAATGAACTCTTCGGGGCAATCAAGGAGAGAATCAAGCGGAAATTTTCAACGAATATCACAACAGTATTTCTTGTGCTCCACTTGTTCTCTCCATTTATTGAAGCTTAGCTTTAACTCATAATGTAATAAGTATGGATTTTCACCACTAACATTGAAAAGGTATACAAAAGTGTAGAAAAATAATAGTGGAACAATTCCTACTTTCTGTCTTGATAAGTTGCTGAGAACAGTGCTCTATGTGTCCAAGCACAGAGCGTAATATAGTTCAAGAGAGTATAAAATCAAAACTCTGATTCTGCTTCTACAAGCTTGTTTCGTGAAGTTTCGCTCGTCAAGAGATTTTCATGTGGAAACAAACAAGGTGAAAATTTTCCTGACGAAACAAGCTTCCAGAAATAAAATGAGAGTTTTGATTTGTGTAAGTGTATGTGTGTGTGGTTTGACGATGTTAATTGGACGATATATTAAGACAGGACTAATTTAAGACACTTTTTGCTTAAAAATCGTTCGTCTGTTTAAGTTCACACGATAAATATCGAATCTTGATGTTCGGGTCACTTAGGAACAGAAAGTAGCAAGTCGTAACAATTAGCTCCGTAAGATTTGCATCCATGATAATTTACCGATTAAGTAACATAATATAGAGATAAAAAAGCAAAGTCAAGTTTATTACGTAGGATTAAGAGTAAAAGCTTTCTATCGAGACTGGATAATTGAAAGAAAAACAGGGATACTTATAAGTTACTTGCCTTTTGCTTACTCGTGTATCTTGCCTGATCAACCTTTCTTATCTGTGTTAGGTTAAAACTTCTAAATGTTTCCCTTCAAACTGTCACTCAGAACTATGGTATCTAGAGCAATTGTCGGAGTTGTTTGCGAGACAATGTGAGATATACAAATATCAGATAATTACATGTAGTAATTCTGATCCTAACTGAAATGACTTGGTTTGAGTCATGACCAACACTTCAGTATTTTGTTACCAGTAATCATATTAGGCTTATTTTGACGACACTAAATGAACAACGCGTGATCTAGAAAGTGTCCACTTACCACTACATGTCCTTTACAGTACCAGTGTAGCCACTGCACCTATAGAGGTAGCATGGACTAAAGCTGTTTTAACTAGCTAAACATTATCAGTCGCTGAATAGCTTCATGGTGATAAATTATTAATTACTTATTTTGAAAGCTTTAGACATAAAGCCGATAACAGCCAATCAAAAAAGCCCTGCTTATTAGCATTAGAGTGAATGCAATTTATAAATGGATGGTGAATCGAAAAAGGTTTTGCTGTACAGAATAAGATTACTTCAAATGCATCAATTTTGACGAAAGATTTCATTCTATAACTCTATAAATGACATACTTTCCAAGTTTCTTTAATGTAAAAAGCATATAAATTCGGTAATAATTCACTTTATGCTGGTGAATCTTTGTCCTAATTATATGCCGATATACAGTACAGATGACTTTATTTCTTAAAGCAATTTTAGTGATTAATTCCTTTAGCAAATTTTTCTCTGTTTCCACGGTTCATTTGATTTAGATCTCATCACCGGATTCTAACTTCATAGACGTAAATTAGGTTTGGTAGTGTTCAAAATGGAGGCAGAAGGCTAATTTTTTTCATTTTCATAAAGATTTACACATAACATTTGCAGGTTAAAGGACAATGCCGTAGGAAGCATGGTAATACATGGCAACCCTGCAACCATAACATTTAACATAGGTATTCGAAATTAAATATACACCTAACTATTACAGGTTACATATTACAAGTAGCAACTAAAAATAATTACAAAAAAACAAATGAAAGAATAGACAAATTACACAAGGGAGGATTTTTAGGGAAAGTAACTTATCAAAATCGTTGTGAGGTATGAATATATTTCAAAGTTGCCACCAGAATTTTGGTGTTTGAATTTAACTTTTTCGTGACCATACAGTATGATTTCGAAAAAAATTTTCTTTGAAAAATCCATGGGGTAGTATTATCGCATTCACGCTACTGAGATGATTACTTCTATCTGTGTCGTAAGCAACTTCTAGTCTTCCGTATGCTCAACGCCGCCATTTATCGGGCACAAAGGACTTAAAGTGTCTCTGAAATTATGTCTCAATTTGCGAAAATTCAGTTACTGAGTCCAGCACAACGTTGTGTTAAAATTGATATTTCTTTAGGATCGTGAATGCTGTAGACCAGCTTTGGAGAAGCTTGATGACCAGTTAAGCAAGCATATGGATAAACAGTCTCAGAAGCACTGTCATAGAAAGAGTTAGTTTGCTGTTTGAAATCAGATTCAATTGTCTACAGCATTTTAGGCACGTTGTTGCAATGTCAGATGATCTGTACATTTGGCTCATTTCCATGATACTATAAGCGTAGTAGATATATAGTTATCACTCATTGAATTCCAGTGATTTCAGATGATGCTCTAAAAATCAAAGTGGCCTGAAACATTCATAGAAATGCGACAAAAGAAGATAGAAGGAGAGGCTGTTGATCCACAGTGCAAGATTGAATTAGGGAAGGAGGATTCCGAGCCCTGACCAAAGTACTAAATGAGAAAACTCAACTGTAACTTGTAATCTGAGCATATCATAAGTTACTCAACACACTTCGCGTCCGTTTAGCGTCCTCGGATTCATTTATCGATGCCAGTAAAAGCACGGTACGAAAAAATAATCCTTTTTAAACGTTCTGAGGATTTCTTGATATTATTTTTAAATTGGCACGATACTGGATTCCTTGTCAAATTTGTAGTAAACGTTTTTATACTACTACACCAGGTTTCTATTTTTCAGACAGACACACAGACAGACATAAGTTAAAATTCTAATCCCAACTTTGCTTTTGGGTTGTCTAAGCCTTTCCTTGTGTAGATTCTAGGGCCAATTACGTCGGTACAACTCGTGATCTTTCCCGAACTGGTATTCCAGAACATTTTTAAAGGGATAGAAACACTTACATCTACAATTATATACAGGAGTAATAAATAGTTAGGAAAGCGCTTGAAATGATCAATGTTGGCTGATCTGCATATTAGCTTGATATTAAGGTATCTCTTCCAATGACTTGGCTGCTTGTTCTCTTAGAAAACAACAATTTTGTCGTTTTATCTCCCACCTTTTATTCATGTTTAGTTCGTCTCAATAACATTTTATTACGCAACGTTAATTTTTAATGATTCAAAGTGCCGGTGTCTGCTCATATGTTACTGAACACATTTGTTGAAAAACGCGTTTTGATTAGATTATTGACAATGTAACAGAGATGTTGAAAACTGTCAGAAATACAGCAGACTTTTCCATTGTGATAAACCATCATATTTCCCTTCAAATTTATATAACCTTTACCGATGTGATTTAAAGTATTCTTGAAATACGCCTTGAAATTTTGCGACATTGCGCTAAAATCATACTTAAAAGCTTTTTTCCTCTGACACTGCTCAGAGTATGAAACGTCAGAAAGGAAAGTATATGTATATGGCAACCTATTTATACGAAACATGTAGCAAAACTAGT